>JBAMJV010007893.1:0-160426 GCA_037951105.1 Echinarachnius parma
CGACCGGGGGGGGTGATTTTCTGGGAGGTAATCATCCGGGGGGTAATTATCCGGGGGGTAGTTGTCTTGGGGGGTAATAATCCGGGGTGTATTTGTCCGGGGGGTAGTTGTCCGGGGGGTAATTGTCCGGGGGATAGTTGTCCGGGGGGGTAATTGTCCGGGGGGTAGTTGTCCGGGGGGTAGTTGTCCGGGGGGTAATTGTCTGGGGGGTAGTTGTCCGGGGGGTAATTGTCCGGGGGGTAGTTGTCGGGGGTAGTTGTCCGGGGGGTAGTTGTCGGGGGGTAGTTGTCCGGGGGGAGTTGTCTTGGGGGGTAGTTGTCTTGGGGGGTAATTGTCTTGGGGGGTAATTGTCTTGGGGGGTAATTGTCTTGGGGGGTAATTGTCTTGGGGGTAATTGTCTTGGGGGGTAATTGTCCGGGTGGTAGTTGTCCGGGGGGTAATTGTCCTAGGGGGGGTAGTTGTCCGGGGGTAATCGTCCGGGGGGTGGTTGTCCAGGAGGTAGTAGTCCGGACACGGTTTTTTAAGACAAACATGCTGTTATGCCATTTAGACATGCTGATTAATCATGGAAAGTGACACTTTCAAAATTTTAAAATGGTTTAACATGTGTAATATGATGTATTGAGTACCAAAAGCCAAAAAAATGCATTTTGAAAAAATTGTATGTTATGCCGTTTTGTCATGGGGGGGGGGGGGGGGGGGGGTGGGTGCATAGTATAGTGTTCTCATGTCTTTGGCTACACCACCGCGCCCATCCAGGTGGATGTCCCGATGTCACCAATCAGGTCGTCCACCAGACAAGACAAGACAAGACACTGAGTTCCATAAACATTATGATACTATCAGCCAATTACATTTTGTCAAAATGTATGTGGCCCTGTTGTTCCCCCTTGTTCTCTGCCTTTAAAGCCAAACGACTCAGTACTGAGAAACGCCCCACACACAAAACATGAAAAAATATACTTTCATCACCTATACCACGTGAAATAATATATCATATCTTAGATGTTAATGTAAAGATTTTGACAAAAAAACTGCTTTGAAATGGAGTTTTTGAGCATTTATTGGTTCCAAAATAAAACGAACGTTTTCAATGTCTGATTTAACCGCATGCGGAATCGTGTATACCTTATGTGAAAATAGACCATGCGTATGTGGTACTATAATATATGGTATGTGGGCTTGTCGGCACTTGTCGGCGCCGCTAGTGCTGGGCTGGAGATTATTGACAAGCCCGCATACCGTGAACTAGCGAAGTCTTTTACACGTAGCGTATACGCGGTTCCGCACGCGGTTTAAATCTAACTTTGTCTACGATCGTTTTTTTAATTTTGGAACCAATAAATGCCCAATAATCAATTTCAAATCATTTTGGGTCAAAATCTTTACATTAAAGGGATAGCTGAGTTCTCGTAAAGAGAGTACAGTTTTGGTCAAACTCAATTTTAGTAACCAAATCCTTCACCATTACATTACAAACTTATAGTTGTATAACTCCACTATGCTCGAAAGGAATACAACATTTCAAATGACAAGTAAAAAGCCTGTTATCATTAAAAAAGATCCGTTAAAACTCAAGATGGCGCGCTCTAAACACTCATCGGTTTCAACCATTTTAAATAAAATATTGTGCATGTGATGTTTTGTTGAAATGGTGATTAGATAGAGAGATAATCAACGAATATTTAAAACCTCTTTTGTACATTTTTGAAAAAAGGAAGCATTTTATTTTTTTTTCTAACGGTTAGTTCAAAATGATCTAATAATTGTGGGGCCCCACATTTATTACAAATGTTTTTGGATATTTCAGCCATTTCTGTACCGATTTTGATCAAATAATGTTTATTCTGTCATTAAAATGGTATGCTCTTTCGAATTTGACACTCAGTTTTTTCATTATCTCACACACAAATCTTTTGTGTAGCGCCCTCTATACCAATACTCAACTATCCCTTTAACATCTTAGTTATGATATAATCTTTCACGTGGTAGGTGATGAAGGCCTATTTTTACACTTTTTCTGTGAAGGGCGTTTCCCAGTACTGTTATTTGGCTTTAATTGGATTATAAGGACAGAGGAATAAAACAGTAGCAACAAATGGTGATTGGCTGAAAGGTGCAAAGCGTAATATGCATGATTGTACTATACTGTATACCATATGCCTATATTTTCTGCAATTTCTAGAATAATGTAAATTTGACAGAGGTTCCTTTTTATTGTAACCCAGTAAAAGAGATACACACACATATTAAGAATACTTTCAAAACATGCTCACCACTTCACAAATATCCTTTATAATGCGAAACCAAAAACGTTTGAAGAATAACAGAGAGCACGTTTGAAGTGGAAAAGCGGTACCACAATAATTCTTATAGAATTTGTGAAGGACCTACAACATAATAAATATCCATACATCAAAACTAACACAATCTAATGTTTACGGATACGAAAGTGAATGCAATAAATCATAAACTAGAGGATAATAGCGAACTAAACTTGAAAATGGTCTAGACAGTCATGGAAATCCTATTTGGCAAACATAGTATCTGGTATACCATGTCTAGATAATATTGTGTTTCATCATACCTGCTTTCTGTGTATACCCATCGACACGACGACTAAGGCAGACCAAGAGTTACTGGCACGCCGGCGGTCCTGACAATATCTCGTCTAAAAGTTGGTTGGAGCCGTAATGCCCAACTTCATTTTGTTTTAAAAAGACTCAATACATCTATCAAGAGGAATGGCTCACGCTTTACATGTTGTGTTGACTGCACTTTATATCTTCTCGTCGTTCAGCCGTGCATTTTCATATCATTTAAATGTGATAGACAGCATGAACTAGACATCAGTGGGACGAATGTAAGCGTGCATTGCATAACGGCTGAATACTGGCCATTAAATCTTAAATTAAAATTCGTTCGATCTGATGACACGGTGATTGGAGATTGTGGATCCCAGGGATGCAGTCCGGCACTTTGCTACATATGGTGTAACACTGAACTTGAGCAAAGTCACCATTATACAATAGAACTATGTGGCCTGAAATGTGCTTCCTTCAGTATCAAAGGTCCTCTGCATGAAACTGACTACGGTGAATATTACATTTCTGTTGACCCTGGTGACAGATACCTCGCATTAAACCTTCAAAAAACAGAGACTACCAGTCAAGAATTCGAAGCGTCAGCCAGTAACAACGTGTCTTCCA
Organism: Echinarachnius parma; assembly: GCA_037951105.1. Taxonomy (NCBI): domain Eukaryota; kingdom Metazoa; phylum Echinodermata; class Echinoidea; order Clypeasteroida; family Echinarachniidae; genus Echinarachnius; species Echinarachnius parma. The sequence continues at coordinate 3,210 of JBAMJV010007893.1, forward strand.
AAACATCGACAAATGATGTTGAAACTACAGAGCAAACGAACGACGGAATAAAAACAAGTACTGTTTCCACTGTTTCCGAGTTGTCCATCGGATACGGTACAACTCATCATCCATCAGTCTCACCAAAAATATGTACGGATAAATTATCGAACGGAAATTCAGTCGAACAGGCAGTGACAACTAGGGACATAGTTTTCATAATCACTATCATGATATTATCTGTGGCAATCTTGTGCACTATTTTAGCGCGTAGAAGAAATGACAGACTAAACATCGGCCATCAAGACTTTGCAGCTGCCCTGTCACGATCAAACACAACGGATGCTATCGATATGATCTCTATGCCACGACAGCCGGCACTTTCATCTTTCCCAAGTGTAAATGCTCTTTCTGTCACCAATGCTTTGTCTGGGGGTGGGCGTGGGAATGGTTGCTCAGACAAACTTGCCGTGGGCACTTCATCATCAGGCACCGGAGTTGCCTCCCAGGCCTTGCCATGGCACTTCTGACATGGGACAATCGTCGGTGGATGATTGCACTCCATATGAAGAAAGCGGAGCCAACATAAATCTAGTGTCCACTACACGCTTACATTATCCACTGATTGGCCAAGACAGTGAGCAAGGGACTTCAATAGGAGTTGATGTTGCAACACTTGGTGCTGACGTGGAGGCCTACATGATGAGAACACGTACAGCACGGTAGATGATATTAAACCGTAATGAAGTCACACCGGTCTTTTGGCGTGTGGTCATCGGACCTCGCATAACCAACCGACTTCAAACCGTCGACGATCTATCGGTAGAGTGCAATGCAGTTGATGATGATATTCTGAGTGCTCTGTATGCCAAACCAGAGAGGAAAAGGAGTGTGCATCATGGAAAGGTCAATACAATAATTCCCTCTTTCTCTTCTGGAAATATTGACGATTCTGACTATGACGATCTTCGACCAAACTTTGGAAAAGGAAATGATTGCATTTGCTTTGGCCAATATTTGGTCAACTATGGACTTGACATATTGTGCAAGAAAGACCATGTTAACATGGCACAATGCCAGCTAAATGTCATGATTCTACTGACGCAAATGGGTTACACTTGTCATTCGTCGATCATGTCGACAGATAGATCAATGAAGTGTATAATGCACATCTTAAGCTAGGAATATTAACCCCAATGATGACCGGCTTGTTCAGGCTCATATCCTACGATGTCGTTTGGGAAACCCAGCAGTGTCCATCGCAGTCAAAGGCGCAGCGGCCACTAATCCACCGGAACTGCACGCTGCAGCAGATGTCAGGGATGACTACCCGCCCAGCGCTATGCGTCAAGTTGTATCAGAGTCTGGAGAGAATCGCGGCGCCTTCTCAGGAAGTTCTGACTACAGTTATCTCCGTCGCTATGAAGATTGAAATCTCTCCTCTTAGAAATGATGACATCAACACTGACGTCGGGCAGCCAACTCAGTTTTCATCGGCGACTCCTGCTTTTGTAGAGCAGGGGATTGTTGCATTTCGGGTAAGTGGGGGAGCAAGCCGGAGTGTGTCAGCGGGCGTAGGCTCTCGCAGAGACCCAGGCCAACATTACCTGGAGGAGTTCTTTGATTCATCTGACTACGCGCTACTGAGTCCACAAATGGACCAGGAATAACATAATAATCAAAGCAGCGACAAACGTTCATATATGCACCTAGCTGTAATGCTAGGTTTACACCATCCCGGCGGCCACGGCAGCCCCGTTTGCCCAAAAACGTAGTGCGCCGTGAGATTTTAACAAATTATTCCCCTCTGTATTCAGGTTTTGTTAGGTCTTGCCAAGTTTTCTCACGGTCTTTCACGGTCTATCACGGTATCCGTGACGGGCCGCGGGGGAAGAGACCCTTCCCCCACTGATGGTGCGTTTACACCATGTTCATGGCGGGCCACGGCAGCCGCAGCCCCTTTTAGGCCACCGTGGACAAAACGGGATGGACGTGAGACAACGCGGGTGACGGAATTGACAAACGTGACAGGCCGCGATTGCCGTGGATGCCGGGCCAGATTTTTAAACTGTCAAACAATTTGCCACGGCCATGGGCGTCGATCTGTCATTGATACCCATTCATCAGGGGGGATGATCTATTCATTCATCCCCCCTGATGAATAGGTATTACCTAAGTATGAGTATGAGAAGCCTAGCAGGCCATAGTAAAACGGGGTGAACGCAACAAAACGTGACAGTACGTAATAGGCCGTAACAAAACTTGGAGGCTGTCCGTAGTAGGACGGGAAATGACCGTGAGATGTCGGGGAATGTCTTCCCGTCCTACTACGGACAGCCTCCAAGTTTTATTACGGCCTGTCACGTTTTGTTACGGCGCCTGTCACGTTTTGTTGCGTTCTCCCCGTTTTACTACGGCCTGCTAGGTTGCCGTGGCAAATTTGTTGGCAGTTTAAAAATCTGGCCCGGCTTACACGGAAGTCGCGTTTGCCCATTCCGTCCCCCCCGCGTTGTCTCACGTCCATCCCGTTTTGTCCACGGTGGCCTGAAACGGGGCTGCCGTGGCCGCCGGGGACATGGTGTAAACCTAGCATAAGCTAGGATACGACCGCTGCCGGAACTCTTTACCAGAGATCCTGAGATAAGCATGAGCTCCTTGACTTGTCTGATTATGAGCTGAGGCCACAAATGGATCAATAATATGATAACGGCAATGTGTTTAGGTGAGGTGCTCCTTCCTTACAGACAGTGGCCTAGCCAGGAATGTTGAAATGGGGGCTTTGGGTGGTCTCCAGGGGTGGAAACCCCGGAATTTTTTGGATGTTAGCTTTTCAAAGGCTAAACATCAACACTTCCCAGGTAACAAATAAGCAACAAGCAAAACAAAAAAGCCCCCCCCCCCCCCTCGCTACGCCACTCTCAAAAGACGAACGATAACGGAACTCTAATTTGTTGCAGATCCGGAGCTTATCTTGACACTCTACTGATTTCATCCGATGACTCGATCTGAGCTGCTACAGCCACACATATATGTGGTCAACTGACATAAAAACAGCCTCGTGATGTAAATACAAATTATTTGTATTGTAAAAATAATCACGATTTATATTCCTTGATGTATTTCACTTACAAAATTGAAGAATTAAGTAACCGTTACCAATATGGATAACATGCCTGTACATAAGCACGTAGAACATTTAGTATAGGACCAATAGGTATTTGGAAATTTATATGGTGTTGATGTTCTAAAAACAAATTATTTAATCAATCATAATAACAGAGCTAATTATGTTGTTGGTTGTATCTTTTACTGGATGTTAAAATGGAATCTTATAACTTTTTGACTGTCAATAATTTAAAAAGTATAACATGAATTCGATTTGAAGCAAAAGATAGCTGAAAAGTGTACATTTTTCATTATTGAAGTAGTGTTGCAAGATTTACACTCAGGTTCATGTAATTACCATCATACTGGATATTTCAAAAGTAGATTGCAAAAATAGCACACTTATTCCATGATAATGAGCAATCAAAAAATCTTGGAATGATTCAGTTCAACATGTTCAATGTCAGAACAAATCTACATCATTGAACGAAAGAGAATTGCACGGGTGATTATCCATGGATATGCTAACTACGCAGGTCTATATATATAGCTGTCGATTGAGATTAATACTGTACATGTTTCTGCAAAAGTAATCAAGTTTATTTAATGGATGTTGTGCTGATAATTAAAGCGAACACTAGCATGGCGCAAACAAAAATCACATCATTAAATTATAATTGTTTAAGAAAAAAAACAATCATTTAACCATCATGATATAGAATAACACTTTTAATCAACCTACGGATACGCAGCTGTTATTCGATCGAGGCTAAACTCTAAGACAGCATTTATTGTGCATAGCTTGCTATTTTATGGAATATAGTAGATTGTGAAATAAGCATATCAATCTATACGATGAACAATTACGTATTATGATTAATTTTCGTTCAACATGTTTAAATATTCATCAACATTAGACAGTCTATGAGAAAGTAGTGATGACATAGAATTTAACCTATGATTATTCATGTTTATGCGAAGGATCGACTATTTGTTAGGGTTAGGAGTTTATATCCTTTACAGAAATAATCCATTCACGGATTTGTTTGTAAATATATATATCTGATTAAATTGCACCATATAAAGCATAATTATATTGAAAAACATCCCACAAATTAACATTTAGCAGCATTAGAAAGAACATACGAATATATATGAATGATAGAGAAAGGATTTTGTAATACTTACGGATATGCCGGTCTGTTTGTTGATCGAGGTTGAAATATAATCTAGAGAGAATTAACCATGTAATAGCTTGCAGTATAGTATTTTATGGAAACAAGTACAATTTTGCAGATTAATAAAACAATTTTAAAAAGCACCCATCTACTAATTTAGTGTACTATATTATATCCAATTAATTTGAATAACATATTGTATTTCATATAACACTGTATAATAAAACGAACATTGAAGACTATTTCATCGTCTGGTTTATATCACACACAATTTGTATTTTCTTACATTAAATTCGATATTTATGTCGGAAAGACTTATTAAGTTGCACACCAGTTTGTTTTGTTTTATTTCTTCTGTTGATTCATTTGTTTTGAATGTTTGCTTTATTTGTGTGTTGTTGTGTTTCTATGTGAACAAATAACAATACTGTATAGAGCAGAACAAAACACCCAAAATAAAATATATACTTTTGCCTTTAGGTATTCCCAAACCATGTTCAATGTTAGACATTGTCAACTTAAATATTTCTTCATTTTTATAAGAGGATGTAAGAGAATGTTTACTTCAAATTGTACATATTTTCGCTCAAAAAATATATTCGTACATAACATGAAACTATGGTATTACCTTAATAAAAAAATGTCGGTGAATTGTACATCATAGCGACAAGAAAAAGATCTCGCTTTGTATGCACATGAAATATGTCAATCGAAGATTGTAATACATAAGAGGATATTTAGAAAGTGGGCGTAATCCAAAATTTTTTTGCCATTGACGTTTTAATTAGAGACACATACTATTCGACCGAACCTTAAAAACATCCTCCACAGAGGCATAGCCACAAGGACACGGTGAAAGGACACGTGCCCACCCCATAACATAAGGGGAAATATGTGAACAAATACAAATAAGGGGAATGCATATATATTGCTCCAAATGATTCGCGTTCCCCCTAATCAGTCCGCCCACGCTACTTCACTGTCACAATAATATGTCCCCATGGTCCCTAACCTCATACAGGTTGGCCCCCCAAAACGGAACGGGGCACTTCCCAAAATAAGTAACAACATGATTATGTCCATCGGATAGGGTATCTTTTCCAATGAAAAACGATACCAAGAACAGTCATTTTGGTCGAGTATTTATTTTAGGGCGCTGTGAATGACACCATGACGGTAAGGTTCCCATTTTTTGTAAATTTTTTACCAAGTCAGTGCCTGATAAATCGGATTTACTGCCCGTCATAGTATCGAACAACTATGCCCATTCTCTTGGCACACAGCTGAATCCACACTCACAATGGAGCGCGCATTGCTCGTTGTTCGATGCTGTGACAGGCAGTAAGTACGACTTAACAAGCACTGACAAAAAGCATTGACAAAAATGGGAACCTGACATGGTGTCACTACCGGCGCTCTAAAACAAAAACTACATGACCAAAATGACTGTTCTTGGTATTGTTTATCATTGGAAAAGACATCCTATCCCATGGACATAATCATTTTGTTACTATATTTTGAAAAGTGCCCCGTTCCGTTTTTTAGGGGGCCACCCTGTATAAAGCCCAAGGGGGTGGGGGATACTTTCGATCATCGCTTCCACAGTTTTTTTTTCGATTGACACCAATTTTGGTGATTTTTCTTAAAATGTAATAACAAACGTTTTGCTGTAAAATGTATTTGCATCGGCCACTTCCCGTTGCCATGTTTCTAATTGCAACTTGTAGAGATTGACCTGCTTGACATGTGCGCCAAACATGAAAGTGGTCGATTTAATAATACAGAAATTGGAGATGGGGCACAATAGCTTGGGCTTGATAAGGTTAATTTAAAGTCATGAAACCGAAACGTAAAAACAAGTAAAAACCAATCAAAAAGGTAATATCCTGACATATGTAAAGTGCCCATTAATAATCATCCATTAATTAAAATTCATTCATAACACTGAAACAAATTGTTGTTGTTGCATGTATATGTATGAAAGTGAACCCAATAAATCACTGGCCAAAGGAGAATAGTTGAATAACTTTTTGACACAAAAGAACATAAATTTCCGCCCACATGACCACAATGACAAGCCAGACATACCGATACAGAGTGGACGGACATGGCTACTTATTGCAAATTTGCACTTCCCCATTCGTCATTTTTACCTTAGCCAACAAGGCTTACCAAGGAGGCTGTACTACTCTGAATATGTCTCTGTCAATTCATTAGACAATTAAACCAACTGAATATAGTTCTTCTACGTTTATTCGTTCAAGGGAGAGAGGCAAAGTTGTAGGATGTTTTACGAAATGGATATATTTATGGTAGTATTGTCATTGTTCCTTGTGATCCAGCCATGTTCTCCGTTTTCGTTTTGCTTGCAAGAGACATCATGAACTAGAAACGAACCGAACTCCTGTCACTGTACAGTGTATTGCAGATCAATATTTAAAGGCAAAAGACAAAATAAAATTATATCGAAGTCAAGACAAAGCGATTGGGGATTGCTATACCCAATCAGGCTGCAATCCAAATACTTGTTACATATGGTGTAGCGCGACAGAGAAACAAAACAATAATTTTACATTTCAACTGTGCGGGCTGAAATGTTTCTCATTTAGTATCAAAGGTCCTCTGCACGAAACTGATTATGGTGAATACTACATGGGAGTCGATCTTACAAACAAATCCCTCGCATTAAACATCACAGAAGTAGAGGCCCCCAGTCAAGAACCGTCACCTAGTACCAACTTCTCTCATCACAACTACGACAATGTGCCCTTCCAAACAACAACGACAGGTGTTTCAAATATGCACCCTCCTGCAACAAAAGGGGAAAACGAGCAACGGGACAATGTCCACTGTTTCCGTGCTGTCAACTGGTGTGATACAGTCTCAATCCTCATCAGCAACGTGTCCTGTCGAATTATCGGCCTCAAGTAAAAAAGTTCTAGAAATGACTACCAGGGACATAGTGTTCATAATTACTATCTTGATATTATCGGTGGCAATCTTGAGCACTGTTCTGGCGCGCAAAAGTAGTGAAAGACAAACTATCAACCACCAGGATCTTTCAGTTGCCATGACACGATCAAATACAACAGACGACATCAGTATGCCTACCATGACACGACAGCCGATGATATCATCTTTCCCAAGCTTAAGTGCTCTTTCTGTCACCAACGCTTTTCCGGGAGGTGGTAGCGGGAATGATGCTCAGGCTAACTTGTCGTGGTCACTTCATCATCAGGCACCGGAACTGCCTCCAAGGCCTTGCCATGGTACTTCTTACATGGGACAATCGTCGGTGGATGATTGCACTCCTTATGAAGAAAGCGGAGCCAACTTGAATCCAGTGTCCACTGCACGCTTGCACTGTCCTCTGATTGGCCAAGACAGTGGGCAAGGGACTTCCATAGCAGTTGATGTTGCGACACTTGGTGCAGAAGAAGGAGGCGTACAGAATGAGAACACTTACTGCACGGTGAATGATTGCAAGCGCAATCACATCCCTGGTCTCGAGTCCAGTGGTCATCGCATCTCGCATAACCTACCAGCTTCAACCGTCGATGATCTATCGGTAGAGTGCAATGCAGTCGATGATGATATTCTGAGTGCTCTGTATGCCAAACCAGAGAAGAGAAGGGGTGTGCAGCATGACAAGGTCAAGACCAAAATTCCCTCTTTCTCTTCTGGAAATATTGACGATTCTGACTATGACGATCTCAGACCAAACTTTGGCAAAGAAAATGTTGGCATTATGCTTTGGCTAATATTTGGTCAACTATGCACCTGAAATATTGTTGCAAGAAATGGCTGTTTACATGGCATAATGCCAGCTAAATGTCATGTTTCTACCGGTTCAAATGTATTAAATTTGTCATTCGTCGATCATGTTGATAGATACATATTTAAGTGTATAATGCACATCTTAAGTTAGGAATATAGCTACCCCTATGATGACCGATTTGTCAGGCTTATATCCTACGATGTCGTTTGGAAACCCGGCAGCAGCGTCTATCGCAGTCAAAGGCGCAGCGGACACTAATCCACCGGAACTGCACGCTGCAGCTGATGTCAGGGATTACTACCCGCCCAGCGCTATGCGTCAAGTTGTATCAGAGTCTGGAGAGAATGATGGCGCCTTTTCAGAAAGCTCTGACTACAGTCATCTCCGTCGCTATGCAGATGACATTTCTCCTCTAAGAAGTGATGACATCAGCACTGACGTCGGGCAGCCAACCCGGTTTTCATCGGCGACTCCTGCTTCTCTAGAGCAGGGGAATGTTGCATTTCGGGGAAGTGGGGGAACAAGCCGGTGTGTGTCAGCGGGCGTAGTCCCACGCAGAGACCCAGGCCAACATTACCTGGAGGAGTTCTTTGATTCATCTGACTACGCCCTGCTGAGTCCACAAATAGATAAAGAATAAGATAATAATTAAAGCAGCGACATCGGGTTAGTTGAGGCAGTCCTTGGCTTACAGAAAGTGGCGTAGCCAGGAATTGTGTAATGGGGGCTCCAACCTGCGAGCGCATAAGCGCGAGTCGTTTCAGGTGTCGTCCAGGGGGTGAACATCCCGGAAACTCCTGTAATATTAGCATTAACATCAAATCGACTGGCCATTATCAAGCGAGCATGCAACACTATAAAGCCCCCCTATGCCACTCCCCACAGCCGAACGGTAACAGAACGTTTTGTTATAGATCCGGAGTTGATCTTGACACTCATCTGATATCATTTATTGACTGTGAGCTGGTGAAGCCACATGACGTGAACTGACACGAAGTTGCCTGCATTCTGATGTAAATAATTTCTTTTGTAATACTGAGTGACGATTCATTTTCCTTAATATATTTAATTAACTAATTGAAGAATTAACGAAACGTGATCACGATGTATAAAGGGCTGTATTTCAGCACATAAAAGTTTAAAAGTTTTGAAAGTTTAACGTTCTGTTGCTGTTCTTAAAAAAATATTCATAATGATGCTGTATCTTTACTGAGTTTTTCATGAATTTAATACCACTTTTGATATCATGGAGTCTTTTGAATAAAATGATATAGCTTAAAGTGTACATTTTCTTGGTTAGGGTTGTGTTGCAAGATTTACAGTCGAGACCTATTTTAAAAGTAAATTGCAAAATTACCATAAGTGAACATTCAAATAATCGGTAATGATTCCGTTCAATACGTTAAATGTCAGAAAAAATCTACACAAAATTGCACGTGTGGTTATCCATGGATATGAGTATTACGCAGGTCTATCTGTAGATTGAGGTTACTATTGAAACAAAATGTCTTGCTATTGTATGGATGCTTGTAAATATATTGCTGATAAGGCGCACCACATAATTTCGCATGTTAAAACCAAAACCCGTCATCAGAATATAATTGTTTAGACCACACATCATGACAAAAATCGTGATTAAGTTATAGTTATAGTTCAGCTGTTTAAGTTAGAATGTAAGTTATGTAATGCAATGATTTGTATTGTTTTAGTTTTTAGTTTTAGGGACTGCTGATATACAAGTTTCTACTTTAAAGCTACTCCGGCATATGTGTATGTACATGTATATTTGTATGACTCATACTGTGTATGTATTATTTTTTACGATGCCGAATAAATATAATTGAATTGAATTTAATTTAATTGAATAAAGAATAACATTGTTATCCCATATTTACCGATACGCAGGTCTATTAGTCGATTGATGCTATACTCTATTAAAGCAATCTTTATTATGCAATAGCTTGCAATTTTATGGAATATTTTACTATATATATATTGCGAATTAAGCATATCAATCCTGTTAATGAATAATTACATAATCATGATGATTCGGTGTGATTTCGTTTAAGATATAATCTACCCCATTGGACAGATTATATTAGGAAGTAATAATGAAAGAGAACTGAACCTGTGATTATTCATGTTTATGAGAATGTTAGAATATTCTTAGCAAAAATAATCCTGGATTAACTATTTCAAGGATGGTTTGTATATATATATCAGATTAAATGCACCTCATATATAGAATAGAACAAATACACACGTATAAATAACATTAAGCACCATTACATAGAGCATTACGAATGATAGAACAGCCTTTATTATGCTATAGCTTGCTATTTTATGGAATATTTTACTGTATAGTGTGAATTAAGCATATTCTCGGCAGTGCGGATCTGGAATAGTCTCCCCGACTCAGTTGTTGCAAATATCTCAATTACTGGACTCCATGCCTTCAAAAGCCGCGTGCATGTTTACCGCCTTTCTAATTTCTAATTATTAATTTTTAGGGGTCCTGTTCACCCCAAATTGTGTTCCTTTTTTAAAATTGTTGTTTAATTAGATAACTTTTTCTTTGGTACTTGAGTTGCAGTGAATTGATTGGCCCTCCGGAGTTTCTTTCAAACTCTGGTCGGCTATTGTTCACATTTGCTCTTCATAATACCAAACCAGAAAAAAAAGAGAAAAGGACTTTGTCATACTTTCTGATACGCAGGTCTGTTTGTTGATCGAAGTTGATAATTAACCTAGAAAGAATTAACCATGTAATGTGGTATACATTTAGCAGATTATTAAAACATAGGAAAAATGCACCCACATAATAATGTACGTGATCTATTGTTATAACCCTATTAATTTGAATAACAGATTGTTGGATAATACGTCACTTGAAGACTATTTTATTGATCGGATTATAACACGCACAATTTGATTTTCTTACATTAAATTAGATATTTATGTCGGAAAAGATTGGTTGAGTTGTACACCAGTGTGTTTTGTTTTCATTTGTTCTGTTGATCTGTTTGTTTCAATGTTTGCTCCATTGGTGTGTTGTGTGTATATAAACAATACCGAGCAGAGAACAAAACTTTTAAATAAAATATAAACTTTAGCACCCCGGAAAACAGTATTCGATCACTGACGGGGCCACCCTGTCTATACATACATAAATACTCCGCAATAAAAATTTTCAATGCTAGACATTGTCAACATCAATATTTCTTCATTTTATAAAAGGATGAATACAGGATGTTGGCTTCAAATTGTACATATTTTTCACAAACCATGAAACTATGGTAATCTTAAGTGTCATTGAATTGTAGCGAAGAGATTATAATACATAACAAGATATTTAATATTCTGCTATTAACCATGCTAACGGTTTAGAGACACATACTAATCGACATAACCGTTTATACATCCTCACAGAGGGATATCCGCGGCGACACAGTGAAACAATACAAAACATAAGGGGAAATATGTGAAAACAAACCAAATAAAGGAATGCATAAATATGGTTGTGCGCCTATTCAGTCCGCCCACGCTACTTCACTGTTACAAGTCCATGGTCCTTAACCTTATACATTCCACGGGGGGAGGTGGGGCGGGGGGGGGGGGGGGCATGTGCCCTCGACCATACTTCGATCACCACTTCCACAGGTTTCGATCGATTTACACCAAATTCGTGTAAATTTTCCTAAAATATTATAGGAAACATTTTGATTTAGAATTTATTTACTACTTCTCGTCGTCATGTTAAACTCAAACGATGGAGCATTTTTTTTGTTCACTTTCCCCTTTATTTCATGCTTCCCTCTTAATAAACAAGTGAAGTTTGGGTGTTTTCTAACCACATTTCATACAAAACATTATAAACTGGTTGTCATTTTCTACAATCAATTACTTTTTAGAATAAATTAGTATTTCTTTTTTTTTAAAGAAAAATGACGCAAAAACAATAAAGATATTAATATTGTAATAAATATTGTTTTGATATATCGAAATAATGTTTAAATAAAATATGAAAGTGGGGTCTACAAACATTTTGAAATGAACAATCTCACTTGGGTTCACGTTTAAAAAGTACAAGTTAAAGAAATTGCATACACAAGGTGTAATACACAAAAATACAATATAGAAATATTCCTATATTGTATCTCTGTGCATGTTATAAAAAAGCGCCCTAAAATGGTGACCTTCATATTTGCAACGTGTAGAGCTTGACCTGCGCGCCAAACATACAGGTGGTCAATTTAAAGAGTCTGTTCATTGATTATAAATTGAGGTCGAATTTGGTATGATTGTGAATGGTAATCTTGTACTTTACAAGCCTCGAGAAATTCAGATTTTTTGAATTTTTTAAAATCGAAATTGAAAATGAGAAAAAATCACCCTCCAAACCAGGCCCAAATTCACTCCGATCTCGCGGCTTAGATCAATGACGTGCAGTATTCGTTACAACAACCATCCGCTTGCTCGTTTTGCAACATCGGAAATGAAGAAACAGAAATCTAGAAAATTGCCCAATGTTAGTGTAAAAGTACATATTTTACCGTATGAGTGGTTATTTTCCCAAAATTAGAGATTTGTTTGACAAATTGAGAGACGCAAATTGAACGTGCCTCGAAAAAAAAAATGCCCGTCAGTTGAATGATACGGAACACACACTAGAGTTTCAGCGGCCCAGCCCCCGCGAGACAGGCTGTGCTCTAGCTACCTAGCTGAGCTGCTGCGCCAACTGCCATGACTGCCTTGTAAGTAATTGCACTTTTAAAAAAGCTCCCGAAAAGGAACGAAAATGCAAGATTATTACGATCACACCTATTCTAGACTATCTCTTATTTTACTTACATGTTTGTAGGGCTTTTAAAACAAATACGAGAACAATTACCTGCAAAAACAGCAACAAAATTGCGCTGATAATATTGCACCGTTACTCACTAACGCGAGCTGAATTGAAGCGAGCTACATACACTGCACTAGCCGCTATATATTGCATGCATATTTTGCACCGTATCGCGCACGGTCGAGGCTCTGCACGTATTATGCATGCCGCCAGCGAGTATGATTCAACTCGCAGACTAGGTGATTCATTTACCTATTTTTACTTTATCAGACACATTAATGAATAAAAGAATAACTTTACAACGATTATAAATTGTTATTTTATTAGTTCAAAAAGTTTAAACCACCATAATTGTATAGAAAATAGTTTAAACAACCACGGAATCCTCGGTATAAAGGGGTATAATTCCCGTATATTACGTGGTAGATACCGAAGCTTCCTATTTGATAACCCCTATGGTGACGTCACTACAACACACACAGCTACTGACTCCGCTCGTCGCTGGATTGGGGGTTTTGAGGCAGTGTTTAATATGATAATTTTTTTTCAATTTTTGGATGTGCTAGTAGTTGGAAAGTAATATTTTTATATTCTGTATGATTTAAACTTTCTGTAAAGATATAATTTGGCTAATATTGGTTTTTCTTTGAATAAAATCTTTAATAATGAAGGAATTGGAGCATTGGGCCTGGGAACGCCACAATAGCTTGGGCTTTATTTATAGGGTTAATTGAAAGACATGAAACCGAAACGTAAAAATAAGTGCCCATGAATAACCATCCATTAATAAAATAGATGCACAATACTTCAACAAAATGTTGTTGCTTCACGTATATGAAAGTGAACCCAATAAATCACTTACTAAAGGAGACTTGTTGAATAACTTTTGACATGAGAGAACATAAATCCCGCCTTCCTGGCCATGATAACAGTTAAGCCAGACATACTAACCAATACTACATAGCCAGAACCATATTGCAGTGTTGCACTTCCCCATTTGTCTATTTTACCTTCGCCGACCATGCTAATATAGGCTACACTATATGCCTACTCTAATATCATGCTTATTGTGTCTCTATCAATTCATTTATAGACAATTTAAACCGACGGAAAATATTTCCTCTTCTTCTATTCGTTCAAGGAAAGAGGCTGTTATATAAAATGGATTATACATGTACATTCTTGGCAGCATTGTCACTGTTTTTCATGATCCAGCAATGCTTCTCGGTGTCGTTTGATTGCAAGAGCCATCATGAACTCGAATCTGATAGAGCGGTTGTCAGTGTACAGTGTATCATAGATAAATACTTGAAGATAGATGATACAATTGAATGGACTCGAATTGGATACGACGGATTTGACATGATTGGGGATTGTCGCTCCGAACTAGGCTGCAGTCCAAGCAAATGTTACATATGGTGTTCCGTCAACGATGGATATAAAAAGCGTTTTACACTTGAACTGTGTGGTCTGCAATGCTTTTCCTTCATTAACAAAGGTCCTCTGCGTAATACTGATTACGGTGAATACTATATTACCTACAACCATGGTGAATACAGAAAGCTTGCCCTAAACCTTACTGTGCCTGTAGAAATGTCAACCATCAGTCAAGAATTGTCCACTAGTGACAACGTCGATCAGCATACAAGTGTTTCTGATGAAATACGTGTTTCTGTAACTACCACTGGACGTGATAATGGCGGAACACAATCCACTGTTTCCGTGCTAACATCAGGCTCGGTACAACCTCAACCCTCGCAAGAAACATGTCCATCTGTCGAGAGTTCATGCAACCAAGCAATGTCAACCAAGGACATAGTTTTCATATTCAGAATCCTAACACTATCTGTGGCACTCCTGTGCAGCATCGTATCGGGGCTTTATCTTCTAGCGCGAAGACGCACCCAAAGCGCAAGACTGGGCGTCAACAACCGGAATCTACGGCTGGCAAGACGATGGACCAGACAATCAAATGCAGGAGAAGCAACAGAAATGGCCCCCGAGACATCACAGCCTACCATGTTTTCTCTTCCATGTGTCCATGCTCTCGCAGCTACCAGTGATCATTCGGGAGTTGATCATGGAAATGAGCAACAAGCACATCTGCCACGGCCTCTTCAGCAGACATCTCCTCCCAGAGCACATCATGGCACTAAAGACACTGACCAATCGCCGCTGGATGACTGCACGCCCTATGAAGAGATCGAGACCAGCCTAAACCCAGTGTCCATCAAGGAGAAGCAAGTGAAGATGCAGCCGCAGGATGATCCGCGTGACTTACCATTGAATTACACCTTTAAACTTGATATATCATTTTGTAAATTTGGAAAAGAAACTGCTTGCATTATAATGTTTCTAAAACATGGTCATCACTTTACTTTAGATACGGTGCATCAAGACCACATTGGTATATATGTACTGAACGAATATAGTAATCCTATTGAGATTAGATCTTTATCTCTTTCGCAGATAAGTTAAACGTATAAAACATTAATGTTAATGTACAGTTTAGCCGAGGAGCATTGACCGTATCCATGACCGATTATGAGTACTTCTATCCTACGATATCGGATGGGAGCCCACAAGTATAATTCATCACAGACAGAGGCACTGCACCAGCAAATACGCACGAAGTTTCAGTCGTCATTGTTCCTTCTGATATCAATAATAACTATTCTACACACATCAAGGGTCTCACATTACCAGAGTCTGTGAAATTGTTGAGCTGCTGTTATCGAGATACGGTAAAAATGTGTGTAATATATTGTCTTTAGAATTATAGCGAATGTGGCTCTTGCTCGACCAACCTGTTTGCAATGCCATTGGTTCCATGACTGATAGGTTTCGAGAACCTTTGAAATAGCTCAATCGTACAATTTACCCCAGTGACCTAAATGACTCGTCTACCTATGATCTGATGAAGTTGCACATGGATACGGAGTAGTATATACAGGATTCCCGAGCTTACATGATTTGAGGATAACCTAAGATGGGCGAGAGCTTCTTGATACCTTGAACAAATGTCTGGGCCTAGTTTACCTAGATGACTTCATTGACTCATCCGATTTTGAGCTGCTTGAGCCGCGTATGGATATGGATTACTGTAAAATTTGACAGATAGGGGTCGAGGATCCAGGCAGAAAGCCTGGTCAGAGATCCTGGTCTATTTGATATAATTTTGTTTAATAGTCCGACTATGAACAAGCCGGGCCTCCCCCTGCCCAAACCAAACCAAAGTCTTTCGTGGACTCCCCATAGAAGACGAACGGGTCGGCCAAAAATGAACTGGCAACAAAATATCCAACAAGATCTCCAAGGCAGTTTCAGGAATAAGAAGGACATCGGCACAATAACTACTGACCAATACAGCCGGAGAGTGATGACCGCCTCATCAGTGCATCGATCGACGCGGGAGCTAAGACTATGAACTACTGTAGCATGACAATGATCTGCGATCTTAATATGCACCATTCTTGTCATGTGGACGAGGTTAAGTTCCGCTTAAACACACCGAGACAAAGTGTATCATATCCTCTGAAAAGGGCCTTCTTTGAACAGTAATGTCATTTTTTTCTTTTCAGAAAAAAAATCTTATCTCATGTAAATTGTTATTTCAATTTGGACAATACATTATATTGTAAGAAGTTAAGAACAAAAGTTATTTTGTATAATAATAATAATAATAATAATAATATCCAATTTTTATATAGCGCTTATCACGATTGATAATCATCTCTAAGCGCTTTACAATTTTAAAATCTTAGCATAACCATATGGCCATATAACCATAGCATACAGTCATATTGTAACACTATTCAACTATTGGATGATTAACGCCCTGTTATCTTAATTTGTGTTTTATTTGAATGAAAACAGTATTGTAAATAAGACGTAGCCACCAATATTTAATTTACAGAAAATGATTTAATGTGTTCCCGTTAAAGTAATTTAGTATTTATATACGTCGGTGTATAAACGTACAGTTTACATCTCCATTGCATGTTATTCTTCCAAATATCCTTATGATTTTGGTTACTTGATCGCAATATTGATTTACGTCATTGTCCAACCAACGTTCTGTACCTGCATTTTGAAAAGATGACACCCGTACTAAATATACCCTTAATTGAAAATGATGTAGGCAATTGCTTTTGATTTGATTTTACTGGTAACTTGTTTAAACATTTGTTGGCAATTGGTTCCAAACAAATATACGAATCTTTAAAATATGTTTTAATATACATGCATACAAAATATGTTTAATAGTTCTGTCAATACACATGAATGATGTAACAGCATTATACAGGAAGGCAGTTGAAACAAACACACTTTCGTGCACCAACATAATTAGAAGTTGACGAGGCCTAACATCTACGTAATCGAGCAGTGCAATGTTTGATTGAAATGATTTTAATATTGTTTGTATTGTTATGGTCTCTACATATGTTTTTTAATTGGTGTAGATAATGCGCATTATTATGATCGATTAAACATGGAGATGCAACACACAGTACGTATACAATTGCATTGTACATATTTTTAATAATTAAGGGATATTATACAGTTGTTAACTGGTAGTGGAGGGATCATCACGGAATGTTCCATCCGAGGGATTTTAAATGCTATTGAGGGAAGGGTAAATAAGTCCCGAGACGTAGTCGAGGGACTTATTTTCTTCACGACCTGGCATTTAAAATCCCGATCTTTTTTAAAATCGCGGGTGGCTGTCATAACTCTCTGGCCATGGTGTCAGAACGATTTGACACCCCAGACATGTGACCGTGTTTAGCCAATCAACGACGCGTATTTTACTAAGTCAGATGATATAATATATTGTAAATCAACCTTTATGAAAAGTAACATTGCTTTAATATTACAGTATGTAGTCAACTATATGTACTCACTATCCTTAATTAAAATGATTATACCAAAAGGTTTATCGTTGTTCTTCTGCTTTATTTGATTACTTGCACGCCTGTTCTGTGTGTACGTTCATGTTTTTTTTTTAAAATCGTTTCAAATGAAAAACAAAATTATACAAATACAAAAACATAATTATATGAATACACAAACAAAGTAATAACACTTTCAAAATCTGCTTATATTTTTGCCAGTGAATAACGAAAGCAAAATATATAAAGTGGATGATAAATTTGTAAAATGATGGACACTAACAAAAATTTGTTCATCAAAAAACACGAACAAAATAACATCATTAATTAAAACCAAAAATATAGTCAGGATAATTATGTTGACGATCCTGTAAAACATAAAACCAATACCTAAGCAAACATCACGGATGATTGAAGTGGAAACCAATCAAACACAAATCAAACAATAATATAATTTATGGAAAGAGGTTAAGATTATTAATACAGATAATTAAAGGATTACATTGTTGTATTTTATGGAAACATGAGCATGAAAGTGCAAGTAATAAATCACAGACTAAAGGAGAGTCGGGGACTACAGTTTCTGAAGGGAAGCTTATATAGTTATGCGTACTTGACACGCCTATCCTGACTCGTATCATGTACAGCTCTAGATTACTTTACATTCTCAATAAGTTCCTTCAATGTTCGTCGACAAGACTTACTAATCATAATCAAGACAAGGCTCTGATAAAATTATACCAGTACTTCCTTTACTCTTACGGAAAATCTTCAACGTTTTCTAACTCAAGGAAGAAGAGCGAGATGCAATATGGATGTGCTGTTGGCAATAGTGTCCTTGCTTCTTTTCGTCCAGCCCTGCTTTTCTTTTACATTCCAATGTGAGAGACATCGTAATCTAGAAGTGAATGGGACAAATGTAATAGTCCATTGCACCGCGAATCAATACTGGACAGCAGCTGATACATTCGAATTCATTCGATCCGATGGAACAGCGATTGGTTATTGTGGTTCCAATTCATGTAATTCTGTACATTGTACCATATGGTGTACTACTGATGTAGAGCACAAATATCACTTTAGACTTGAACTTTGTGGTCTGAAATGCTTTTCCTTCAGAATAATAAATCCTCTGCAAGAAACTGATTACGGTGAATACTACATTTTTCTCCATACTAAGAAACACCTAGCTTTAAACCTTACAGAGGCAGAGGCTCGCAGTGAAGAACAGTCACTTAGAACCAACGTCTATCATCACGACCACGACAATGTGTCCTCTCAGACATCAAAGGCAGGAGCTTGGGATGAAATGAACCTTTCTAGAACTAAAGGGCATACGAGCAACAGGACAATATCCACTGTTTCTGCGCTCACGCCTAGTACGAAACAATCCTCACCAGAAACATGTAAGGTCCATCCATCGGTTGAGAGAATATGCGCCCAAGCAATGACAACCAAGGACATAGTTTTCATAATCAGAAGCCTAACGCTATCAGTGGCACTCCTTTGCAGCATCGTATCGGGGCTGTATCTTCTCGCACGACGACGTACCCGAAGTGCAAAGCTGGGCAATAACAACCGGAATCTACGGCTGGCCAGACGATGGACCAGACAATCACATGAAGTAGAAGCAACAGATGAGGCTTCCGGGACATCACAGCCGGCCCTGGCATTTCTCCCAAGTGTCCATGCTCCCACAGTTACCAGTGGTCGTTCGGGAGTTGATCATGAAACTGAGCAATATTCACATCTGACAAGGCCACGTCCCCAGACATCGGAGCTGCCTCCCAGAGCACGTCATGGCACTCCCAACACTGACCAATCGCCACCGGATGATTGCACACCTTATGAGGAGATCGGGCCCAGCTTAAATGTAGTGTCTATCGATGAGAAGAAAGTTATGATGCAGCCGCAGGAAGATCCGCATGACTTTTCTTTGATTTTCATCTCTAAACACAAATTTGATCAACACTTCGATAAATTTGAAAAAGAAACAGCTTGCATTATAATTATGCTAATACCTGGTCATCATTACATTTTAGATACGGTGCATCAATACCACATCGGTACATTTTTACTGTTCGATTTTCTGCGATAAAAAGTCCCATTAAATTTAATTATATAATATATATTTAATTTCAATGATATTATCTCGTTCGCTAATAAGTTAAATGTATAAGACAATAATATGCATGTACAGTTAAGCCTACGAGCATTGACCGATTTTGAGAACTTCTATCCTACGATATCGGATGGGAGCCCGTAAGTATAATAATTCATCTCAGACAGTAACACTGCACCAGCAAAGTCGCACGAAGTTTCAGGCGTCATCGTTCCTTCTGATTTCAATTATAACTATCCTGTACAAGCATCAAAGGTCTCATATCATCGGAGTCGAAAAGTATTAGTTCCGCTGTCATCGAGATACGATATTGCCACTAATGTATGTATGTAATATATTGTCCTTCAAGAAGCAAATGTGGATTTGCTCCACCAACCTATTAAATCCTAGCACAGTCCCTCCCGTTACGCAATGATCCTGGTCAAGTTAAAACAGGGTGACCCACGTCATAATGGCTATAAGTTGCTGGAGCCGCATAGAGACAGGGGATAGCTGGTTGAAGACAAGCACAAATTTATCTTGATGACTTCTTTGACTCGTCTGCCTATGAGCTGATGAATTCGCACATGGATAATGAGTCATACAGGATGTCAGATCTAGATACTGTATTTACCAAGTCTGACTTGATATGTGTGGTTCTGTTATATGTGATTAATACTCAAAGCAATAAGGCAACAACAAACTAGATATATAATTCAAGATATTCTTTTAATCCGAGCACCCAGCTAGAGCTGGGTCAATAAACCATCATTGGTTAAAGGGTTAACATACACTGAATGTACAAATAGGCTTTATCACATGAATTCACATACTGAGCAGTATAGACAATGTATAATCATCTTGTTTTCAAATGATCACGATTATTGATCCAATCTTATTCTGAAAATAATTGGTCAATCCAAACAAAGCATAAAACAAAGTAATTTAATTACAGCATAATCGTTCACAAACTAGAGCAAACAAAACAATAATAAGTAATCGTAACAAATTAACGAACTGAACAAAACATAACTATCATGGCGCCATTAATTACAAAATAATAATCAGAGATAGTTCAGTTATCATTATTATTTCTATTATGGGGATAAATTAATGGGTGGATAGCACCTTAAAGTTCAGTTGTTGCTGTTCACTGCTGTTCCTAAGCTTACATGAATTAAGGATAATCTAAGATGGGCGACAGTTTCTTGATACATTGAACAGATATATGGGCCTTGTTTACCTGGATGACTTCTTTGACTCATCCGACTTTGAGCTGCTGAAGCCGCGTATGAATATGGATTACTGTTCAATTTGAAAACATAAGGGAGGATGATCCAGGCAGAGAGTCTAGTCAGAGACCCTTGGTCAATTTATTTTAAATATGGCAAACCAAACTCTTTCTTGGACTACGCCAGATAGAAGACGAACCGGTCGGCCCAAAATGAACTGGCAGGCAAACATCCAACAAGATCTCCAAGGCAGCATCAGGAATACGAACGACATCAGCACAATAACTGCTGACCGATCCAGCCAGAGAGTAATGATCGTCTCATGCATCGCACGACGCGGGAGCTAAGACTATGAACTGATCTAGTATCACAATGATGTGCGATCTTAATATGCACCATTCCTATCATGTGGATGAGGTTACGTTCCGCTTGAACACGACGAGCAAAGTGTATCACAACAGTTAATGTCATAAAAAAAATCTCAACTCAGGTAAATTGCTATAATGTCAAGTTCGGTACTAAAATATATTGTAAGCACAAGTGTTATTTTATATAAAACCTTAGCATAGCCACAATGGTCACATAACAATAGCATATTTGTATATAGTCACATTGTAACACTGTTCAACTCTTGTATGATTAACGTCCGGTTATCTTAATATATGTTTTATTTGAATGAAAACAGTATCGTAAATGAGACGTTCAGATCTATTTATATCTTCTGCCGTTCAAACATAATATAATCTTTTCTATAATTTGCGACAAGTTTTAGCCACTAATACGGAATTGTTTTTAATGTGTTGCCGTTAAAGTAATTTAGGATTTATATACGTCGATGTATAAATGTATAGTTTACATCACCATTGCATGTTATTCTTCCATGTATCTTAATGATATTGGTTATTTGATCGCAATATTGATCAACGTCATTGTACAACCAACGTACTGCATTTTGAAAAGAGATGACACCCATTAACTGAAAATGATGTAGGCAATTGCTTTTGATTTGATTTTACTGGTAAACTATTTAAACATTATTTTGTTCGCGATTTGTTCGAAACAAACATACGAATTTAACATACGTATTAAATATGTTTAATAGTTCTGTCAAAACACATGAATGATGCAAAACCATTATACCGAAAAGCTGTTGAAAGAATACATGTTTACAAACACACTTTCGTAAACTACATAATTAGAAGAAGTTGACGAGGCTCAACTTTTTACGAATTCAGATTCAATCCGGGTAGTGCAATGTTTTATTTAAATTATTACAATAATTTTTGCATTGTTATTGTCTGACATTTGTATTTGAGTTGGTGTAGATAATGTCAATTGTTATGATCGATTAAACATAGAAATACAATACACAGTACGTATACAATAACATTGCATGTAAACATTTTATTAATTAAAGGGACTTAGTAACATTGTCCAAATCCTCAAAATAAAACTTTAATTCTAGCGGTTCCCTACGTACCTTGTTGTTTTCGTATTACCAATAAAATCATGGGACAGGTTTCGGTTTTTCAAATTTCCCTTTCGTTACAAAAATATGTACGGTCGAAGTATTCAGATAAGAAAAACTCCGGTCGAGTTTTTCTTACTGTGTACAAAGTGAGTGCAGTGAGTTAGTGACTATCACTTTGCATTTTCGCTCATTACTTGGCCATGCAATGTCCATTTGACTTGAAATTTTCACACAATACCCTGTGGACATATGAGATAACAACAATATACATTGCATCAACCATCCATCACTTTTTGCACATGTCAACAAAGTTACTAGATCCCTTTAAGGAATATAATTACATATTGTAAATCAAGTTTTATTTAAAATAACATTGATTTTTACAATATGTAACCAACTGTATGTACTCACTTATATTTAGAGCATTCAATTAAACTGTTTATACCAAAAGGTATATCTTTGTTCTTCTGCTAGATTACTTGCACGCCTGTTCTGTGCGTACGTACATACGACAAAAAATCGTTTCAAATGAAATTAAACACAATTATACAAGTACAAAACATAAGTGAATGCGCAAACAAAATAATAACATTTTAAAAACCGGCTTATATTTTTTCCAGTGAATAACGGAAGCAAAATATATAATGTCGATGATAACGTTTTGAAATGATGGACACTAAAATAAAGTTGTTCATACACCAACACGAACAAAGTAACATCATTAAAGGAGACCACCAGGTAAAGAACAACACATAATCATATGTTTTGGTACCGTTTTGCGATATCAAATAGATACCCAACATTTTGCAAAGGGTTGTGTAATTCATAAACAAAGCAACTAATTACCACCACTCACGGAACCACTATTATTTCCTGGTTCCGTACGGGCCAAACATTTTTGAGGGCGCCAATGCTAGTCATGCGTATGCTTGAATCTGGGATGATTCGTTCGCTCTGGACAAAGTAGTCTTCGTACATTCAATTCAAATTTTATTCAACACTAATCACATATATATACATTTAAAATATACAGATGCAAAATGAGGTACAAATCAAACAAAAACTACATACTTCAATACGCTACAAAAAAGAAAAAAAAAAGAAAGAAAAAAAAGTCATGTACAGTTAGAGATAACAAAAACAATTAAAGGGATCTAGTAACTTTGTTCACATGTGCAAAAAGTGATGAAAGGTTGATGCAATGTATAGTGTTGTTATCTCATATGTCCACAGGGTATTGTGTGAAAATTTCAAGTCAAATGGACATTGCATGGCCACGTATTGAGTGAAAATGCAAAGTGATATTGGGTGATATTCACTCACTCACTGCATTCACTTTGTACAGGGATGAAAAACTCGCCCGGAGTTTTTCTTATCTGAATACTTCAATCGTACATATCTTTGTAACGAAAGGGAAATTTGAAAAACCGAAACCTGTCCCATGATTTTATTGTTAATACGAATACAACAAGTTATGAGGGAACCGCTAGAACGAAAATTTTATTTTGAGGATTTGGACAATGTTACTAAGTCCCTTTAATATAGGATATTTAAAACATATATCATAATTCTAGTCAGTTGTGCCGATCTACTGGTTATTGTATTTATCCAACAAAAACACTTTATATTTTATTTTAAAAAGATTGAGAGTTTTACTTTTCCTAATTCCTAGAGGTATACTATTCCATATTACAGGTCCTTTAAAAAACAATGAATTTTTCATAGATGTCGTTCTTATTTTAGGGAGGTGATAATTTAGGGCATTTCTAGAATTGCAACTATGCACATCACAATTCAATTTAAAACATGTTGTTAAAAAAGTTGGCAAATGAGCATTAAAACATAAAAACATAAACACTGCAAAATACAAATTAGCCATATCATAAACATTCAATATTCCATGTTCATAGAATAAAGGATTGCAATGTGCATAATAATCAGAATGTGTTATAATACGTATTGCTTTTTTTGGAGCTTAAATAATCTTTCCATATCTTTATTAATTCATGTATGTATTATTGTATTGTGTATAATTCATGTATGTATTCATTTCATAAACAACTGTTACCAAATTTATTCGACTCATTATTTATTCAGAATAGCGATGTGCATAATTATGACACCAGATCCAAATCCCACCTTCGTGTTACTTATGGACGGACTCATTTTTCGCATACAATAATAACATATAAAGGTCCCATTTTATGGAATAATTTACCACAAGAATTGAAAGATAGTGTATCACTGAATTCCTTTAAGATTAAATTAAAACGTCTTTTATTAGAAAATGTATAACTCCTGACATAAACATATAAAAAAAATAAAAGAAAATGTATATTTTTGTTTGAACTGTGTATGACTTGGCATTGTTTGATTTGAAACATGAAAACTGCATAAAGTAAAACTTACCGAAATTGATTTTTTTGACTTTGATTTTTATTATTATATATCCTAGGGATCATACCCATAAGTTTTTATAAAACTTCTATTGATCCCTCCACATTCATATTGCCTTAATGTAATCTTCGTTTTTCTTATACCTGTTTTATATTTTCTGTATGTTCTGTAGTCTCCGTGTATATTGCTGTTTTTGTTCTTGTACATCTTTATATATGTAGTGACTTTTTATGAATTGTGGAAATAAAGACAATTCCCCTGGAATTGTATTGAATTAAAAAACATGCCACTTTAACTTATGATCAACTGTAATACCTAAAAAAGACTATCTACACGTTCAAATGTATGATCATTTACTCGCAAATGAAAATTATCAGAATCAATTTTCTTATTTGTAAAAACCATATACTTTGTTTTATCACAATTTAAAACCAACTTTTATATTATATTAATTGAATTGAATTGAAAATGGTTTATTGAATAAAAGTACATGGCAGCTAAAAAGCTGAATTGCGTACACTTTTACAAAGTCATACAAACAAATAACATATAAATATAAAATTTGATATACAAAGACATAAACATATTAATACTGCTTTACTTTAAAACGTCAACTTCTAGGATGGCATAATCAGCCATGTAAAAATAAATTTAAATTGATAAAATGTCTGCACGATTATCGTAAAACTAAATCAATCGGAAAGTGTGATGCTAAAGCTTAGTGGAAATATGTTTCAACTGTTAAGATTGCGTAGAATATATAACTACCATTGCAAGTAATACTAATATGCATATTAACGATTAAGCATGAATATAAACATTCAATCTTAATCAATGTGGCGTTAATTATAATATATATAATATATATATAATAAGAGGACGGGGTGGCGTGTCCATCAAAATTCTTCATCTAACGAGCCATAGGTATTGCTTGTCCGTCACGGTAGTTTCCGCGTATATTTTTAGCTCTGACGTTGTTTTCGCGTATATTTTTTGCTGGGCGATGAATCTGACGTTGTACGCAAGTGGTTGCGAGATCCTTTTTAACTAAATTTCGCGATATATCAACAAATTTCGTTGGTTCATTAAATGAGATCAATATGACTAGCTATTACGGTACTGCGTACGGCCATGCTGCACCACGCCAGGATGTGCAAGACTGTCATTGATTATCTTAATCTGGGAACATAATTTTGTATTAAGATAGTTATATGGTGTTCATTGTTGCATTTTTCGAGGCCGCCGACACACACCATCGATAATGTCGGTCAAGACCACTAAAATGTTTCTTCAAAACAAAATTCTGTCAGGTGGGGGAGGGTAGTCGTAGACAATTTTTGAAGCCAAGACCAAAAATTTCCCACATTTTCGAGGCCGAGAGCACGTTTGTTCGCATTGTTCGAGGCTGAGACCATCAAAAATGACGGTAGAGAAAGAGGGGGGGGGGGGGGGGGTGTAGTCGTAGACAATTTTCGAATCCAAGACCAAAAATTTCCGACATTTTTGAGGCCGAGACCACGTTTTTTTTGACATTTTCGAGGCCGAGTCCACGGTTTTTTCCACTTTTCGAGGCCGAGACCAGTTCAAATTTGAAAAGGGGGTGGGGGTTCAAACCCCCCAAAACAGTCATTTTTTGGTCAAAGGGGGGGGGGGGGGGTTGAACCCCCCAACCCCCTCCTCCCCCCCCCCCGGGTACGCCTATATGACTACTACTACTACGACTACTACTACTACTACTACTACTACTACTACTACTACTACTACTACTACTACTACTACTACTACTACTACTAATACTACTACTACTAATACTACTACTACTACTACTACTACTACTACTACTACTACTACTACTACTACTACTACTACTACAACTACTTCTACTACTACTACTAACAATAATAATACTTTTACAGCTGCTACTTTATCATGTTTACTGTTTTTGTTTTACCCTAAACCTAAATTGTACACTATTTGTGTTACTTTGTCAAATAGGTCCAGTCCCCACTAAAACCATCACTTACTCACACTGCCCCGGGCCCCGCCCCCCCCCCCCTCCTTGCTCATTGCCTGCATGCTGCCCATTGTTAGGATGAATCTGTATACTGTACGTATGTTTAGTGACTGGTGCTGAACTTGACGAAATGCTGACTAAACTGTTAATAGTACACTGATAAACTCCTATAACTTATTTACCTAACAATGTTTTACCTTAATAATAATTGTTTCCATATAAGTCATTATAACCATGTTTTTTGTACACAAAAAATAAAGAGTTACAAAAATACAACATTCAAAATATCTCACTTAAAGATCTGGTGACGGGTAATGTGCTAGACTTATATAAAAACCAATTAAAATGTTTCGCAACTTCCTCCTTAAAAACATGTTGTAAAACCTGAACATCAGAATGAGACTATAAAAACACTTGTATCATCAGCAAATACAATGAATTTCAATTTATCCGAAATATTGCACATATCATTAACATAAATAATAAATAAAAGAGGTCCAAGGATGGAACCACATCTTAAGGGGGTATCCCACTGAGAGGCGAACGTTAGCGAATATAGCGAATTTGGGATTCGCCAACCTTTCCTCTGCCATTAGCGACATTTAGCGACTTTTTTGCGATATTTAGCGACAATTTGCAACATTTTAGCGAATGTTAGCGAAAAGCAGGGTTTGCCTCTGCCAACCTTGATTTTTGCCAACATTTGTCAGAAAAGTTGGCGAATCCAAAATTCGCAAACGTTCGCAAAACATTCGCCGCTCAATGGGTCGATTGCATTGAGGAACCATATGGTCATGTAATCGCTAGCATTAGCGAATCATTAGCGAACGTTAGCGACACCGTTTAACGACCGTTTGCGAACGTTTGCGACTGTTTGCGAAAAAATAAATTCGCAAAGAAATTTTGAACATGTCCAACATTTCTTTGCGACAAGAAAAACTGTTTGCGACAATTAAAACCGTTTGCGAATTTTTTTGCGACCGTTTGCAACCGTTAACGAACTTTTTGCAACCGTTAACGAACTTTTTGCAACCTTTAACGAATTCGGGCGAAATCCCAAATTTGCATAATTCGCTAACGTTCGCAAACCGTTCGCCTCTCAGTGGGATACACCCTTTAGCATTTCAATATCAGACTTGACTTCATGTATTTGTACAAATTGCGATCTATTTATTAAATAACTTTCAAACCATTTAAAAATTATTCCACGAATAGATAATGCAAATTATTATGATTGATTAAACATGGAGAGACAACACACAGTACGTATACAATTGCATTGTACATATTTTAATAATTAAGGGATATAATCATATAATAATCAACCTTCATGAAAAGTAAAATGTAGTCAACTATATGTACTCACTATCTAGAGCATTCAATTAAAATTATCATACCAAATGGTTTATCTCTGTTCTTCTGCTTATTTGATTATTTGCACACCTGATCTGTGTGTACGTTCATATTTTTTTAAAAATCGTTTCAAATGACGTAAAACACAATTATACAAATACAAAAACATAAGTATATGAATACACAAACAAAGTAATAACACTTTCAAAATCTGCTTATATTTTTGCCAGTGAATAACGAAAGCAAAATATATAAAGTGGATGATAAATTTGTAAAATGATGGACACTAACAAAAATTTGTTCATCAAAAAACACGAACAAAATAACATCATTAATTAAAACCAAAAATATAGTCAGGATAATTATGTTGACGATCCTGTAAAACATAAAACCAATACCTAAGCAAACATCACGGATGAATGAAGTGGAAACCAATCAAACACAAATCAAACAATAATATAATTTATGGAAAGAGGTTAAGATTATTAATACAGATAATTAAAGGATTACATTGTTGTATTTTATGGAAACATGAGCATGAAAGTGCAAGTAATAAATCACAGACTGAAGGAGAGTCGGTGACTAAGTTTCGACGGAGACAGCATACATTTCTGTGTACTTGACACGCCAGTCCGGACACGTATCACGTACAGGTCTAGATTACTTTTACATCCTCGATGAGTTCCTTCAATGTTCGTCGACAAGACAAGTACACGGAATCAAGACAAGGCTCCGATAAACTTAGACCAGTAATTGTATTGGAATATTCCCCATATTGGCACTCAAGGAAGAAGATCGAAATGCAATATGGATGTGCTGTTGGCAATAGTGTCATTGCTTCTTTTCGTCCAGCCCTGCTATTTCATGTCATTTCAATGTGAGAGACATCGTGAACTAGAAATGAATGGGACTAATATAAGTGTACATTGCACTACGGATACATTCTGGACTGCAGCTGATGAATTAGAGTTGATTCGATCTGATGGTACGGTGATTGGGAATTGTGGTTCCCAAGGCTGCAATCCAAATCGGTGCTACATATGGTGCAACGGCGAAGATGAACTTAAACATCATTTTACATTTAATCTGTGCGGACTAAAATGTTTTTCATTTAGTCTCAAAACTCCTCTGCAAGAAACTGATAAAGGCGAATACTACATTACCTATGACCATGACAAATACCAACATCGTGCCTTAAACCTTACTCTGCTTACGGAAACTTCAACAATCAGTCAAGAAATGTCAACTAGAGACAATTTCTATCAGGCTAATTCCTCACAAACATCAAAGGCAGGTATTTCTGATAAAAAGCGTCTTTCAATAACTACAGACGGAGAGAGTGACGGAGGACTATCTACTGTTTCTGTGATTTTATCGAGTACGGTACAGTCCAAGCCCTCACCAGAAACATGTGCGGCTCAACCATCAGCCGAAAGTTTAGTCGGACAAGCAGTGACAACCAAGGACATAGTTTTCATAATGACTATCTTGATATTATCTGTGGTAATCCTGTGCTCTGTTTTAGCGCGTAGAAAAGGTGAAAGACTAAGCATGAACCATCATGACATTGCAGTTGCCCTGTCCCGATCAAACACAACGGATGCTATCGGTATGATCGCTATGCCACGACAGCCGGCACTTTCATCATTCCCGAGTGTAAATGCTCTTTCTGGCACCGATGCTTTGCCTGGGGGTGGTCGTGGGAATGATGCTCAGGCTAACTTGACGTGGTCACTTCATCATCAGGCACCGGAGTTGCCTCCAAGGCCATACCATGGCACTTCTGACATGGGACAACCAATGGTTGATGATTGTACGCCATATGGAGAAAGCGGAGCCAACTTAAATCTAGTGTCCACTACACGCTTACATTATCCACTGATTGGCCAAGAAAGTTGGCAAGGGAGTTCAGTAGCAGTTGATGTTGCGATACTTGGTGCTGATGATGGAGGCGTACATAATGAGAACACTTACTGCACGGTGGATGATTGCAAGCGCAATGACATCCCTGGTCTCGAGTTCAATGGTCATCGGATCTCGCATAACGTACCAGCTTCGACCGTCGCCGATCTATCGGTAGACTGCAACACAGTCGATGATGATATCCTGAGTGCCCTGTATGCCAAACCAGAGAAGAAAAGGGGTGTGCAACATGGAAGGGTCAAGACAAAAATTCCCTCTTTTTCTCCTGGAAAATGTATTGACGATTCTGACTATGACGATCTCAGACCAAACTTTGGCAAAGAAATGATTTGCATTATGCTTTGGCCAATATTTGGTCAACTATGGACTTGACATTTTGTTGCAAGAAACGACTGTTAACATGTCACAATGCCAGCTAAATGTAATGATTATATTGACGCAAATGTGTTACACTAGTCATTTGTCAATCATGTCGATAAATAAACACAGCAGAAAGTGTAAACTGCACATCTAACGCTAGGAATATTAACTCCTATGATGACCGACTTTTCAGGCTTATATCCTACGACGTCGTTTGGAAACCCAGCAGCGTCCATCGCAGACGAAAGCGCAGCGGCCACTAATCCACCGGAACTGCGCGCTCCAGCTGATGTCAGGGATGACTACCCGCACAGCGCTTTGCGTCTCATTGCATCTGAGTCTGAAGAAAATCATAGCGCCTTTTCGGGAAGTTCTGATAACAGTCATCTCCGTCGCTATGCAGATGACATTTTTCCTCCAAGAAGTGATGACATCAACACTGACGTCGGGCAGCCAACCCGGCTTTCATCGGCGACTCCTGCTTCTGTAGAGCAGGGGAATGTTGCATTTCGGGGAAGTGGGGGAGCAAGCCGGAGTGGGTCAGCGGGCGTAGTCCCACGCAGAGACCCAGGCCAACATTACCTAGAGGAGTTCTTTGATTCATCTGACTACGCGCTGCTGAGGCCACAAATGGATCAGGAATAACAGAATAATTCAAGCAGCGACATTGGCTTAGCTGAGGCAGTCCAATTGGATTACAGACAGGGGCGTAGCTAATAATTCTGTAATGTGGACTCCAACCTGCGAGCGCGTAAGCGCAAGTCGCTTCGGGTGGCGTCCAGGGGGTGAGCATCCAGGACACACCTGTGATGTTAGCCTCAACATCAAAATAACCGGCCAACAAGCAAGCAACACAATAAAGCACCCCAGGCCTTTCCCCCATACGCCAATCCTAACAACCGAACGGTAACGGAACGTTTTGTTAGAGATCCGGAGTTGATCTTGACACTCGTCTGGATTCATTTATTAACTCTGAGCTGATGAAACCACATGTTAACTGACACAAAGAGCAAGCATTCTGATGTAACTACTTGTTTTTTAATACTGACGATTGATTTTACTTGATTTATTTACTAATTGAATAATTACAGAAACGTGATCACTATGGATAAATGCCTGTATTTTAATAAGCACATACAACATTTAGTATGTCCTATAGGTCTATGGAAGTTTAAAGTTATGTTGATGTTCTTAAACAAAATTATTCAAATGATGATGCTGTATCTTTACTGGGTGTTTAATGGAATCTTAATACCACTTTTGATTGTCAATAAGTTAAACGGCATAACATGGATTATCTTGGTTGAGGTCGTGTTACAAGACCTATTTCAAAAGTAGATTGCAAAATTACCATTAGTGAACAATCAACAAATCGGGAATGATTCCGTTCAAAATGTTCAATGTCAGACAAAATCTACATCATTGCACTAAAGATAATTGCACGTCTGGTTATCTATGGATATGAAAATTACACAGGTCTATATGTCGATTGAAATTAATAACATAACAGTTTTTTGCACAAATAATCAAGTAATGTTTTGCTATTTTATGGATGGTTGTAAATATATTGGTGATAAGGCGCACCACATATTATAGCATGTTACCAAAACACGTCATCCTAATAATATTTTTAGACAACACATCATACTAAAATCAATCATGACAGACTGACAGAGAGTAACACTTTGTATTACCTACGGATACGCATGTCGATTGAGGCTAAACTCTAAGCAGCATTTATCATGCAATAGCTTGTAATTTTATGGAATATTGTATATTGTGAATTAAGCATATCTATCCTGTTAATGAAGTATTACATAATTCTGAATGATTCCGTTCTACATGCTCATATAATCTACAGTATTGGACAGACTATATGGGAAGTAATGATGAAAGAGTATTGAACCTGTGATTAATCATGACTTGTTCATGAGAATTACGTTTTGTGAGGGTTAATATTCTTAACGAAGTAATATTGTAATAACGATTTAACGGATGGTTTGTAAATATCAGATTAAATGCACCACATGGTACATATTTAGAAAAACCCTGACAGAATATTACGAATATATTTGATAAGAGAGAAAGTTATTTGTAGTACTACGGTATGGATATGCAGGTCTATTTGTTGATGGAGGTTGATACTTAACCTAGAAAGAATTGGCCATATATTACTAATAGCTTGCTATTTTATGCAAGGTTATACGAATTTTTTCAGATTATTCATTCATTATAAAAAGAATGCACCCATAATTGTTGTACGTGTATTATAGTGATATCCCAGTTAATTTGAATAACATATTGTTTGATAATAATACGAACATAGAACATGTAGAAGACTATTTCATCGACTGGATTCTAAAACACAAAATTGGATTGCACAATTAACACAGTTAAAAATACTACCAAGGTAAATACATTTTTAAAATACGGAAGGGGTCAATTTGACCCCCTCGACTTTTTGCGTGATAATTCCGCAACGCGCGCAGATATTGCCACGCGACTTCATGAGTTTTTTCATTGAAGTCTTGCGCAACTTTTGAGACCAAATTTGCGACGATCAGATATACCATTGTAAAGTCACGTGACTTTTCGTAAGTGCTCGTCGGCCCAAAAATCGCTAAATTTTGTGATTTGTGTACAAATCCTATGGAAATAGATTTTTTCCTAGAATAGACAAAAACTTCATTATTTTTCATTCTAATCACTGCAATCATTAAATTTTTGGCTAAAAATGGTTGGATAATGGTCAATAATTTATTCCATTGAAAAAAACAATAAAAAACATAAGTCGAAAAAACAAAGAAATACATAAGAAATTCCAAAAACAAAGAAATATATAAGAAATTCCAAAAACAAAGAAATACATAAAGACATTTTTTTTTTGAAAACCTGTTAATTAAGTCATAAAGAATAATCATGCAAAAAATTTGAATATTCTGAGCATAATTTAGTGATTTACAGACAAAAAGAGGATTTCTGCATAAATTAGCATACTTTGCTAATTAATATGCGCATAATTTGCATATTTAACATTGGATCGTTTAAACGAAAACATGAACGCGTCGCTAATACTTCAATGTACCTCCATGCAAAATTTCGCGTGAATCGGACAATCGGTCTTCGAGATCTTAGTGGGGGGGGGGGGGGGGGGGGGGTCAAATTGACCCCCCCCCCCCCCCCCCCCCCAGTAAAAACCTGGTCTGAAATAGCCCAGTTAGAATAGGGTTAAGCAGGGGAGGGGCGGGGGTTCTGGGGTGTCCGTCGCCAAAAATGTTCGAGGCCAACACAGAGACCACTGGTTGAGAGTTATGAAGCGGGGGGGGGGGGGGGATGTTCGTCGGCAATTTCGAGGACAAGGCCGAGTCAATGCACTAATCAGGGGTAGGGGGGGGGGGGGGGGGTAGGGGGAGTCCAAGACCATTGGTTTAGATGGTCGAGACCGATACAAAGTAAACTAGAGACCGGCAAAAGTAGACCCGAGACCGACAAAAACTGGCCCTTTTTGATTTTTATTTTGTGAGGGGGGGGGGGGGGGGGGGCGGGGGTGCGTACTCACCCAACGGTACCGCACCCAACGCAAACCGCTGGATACAGGCCTGCACACTATATCATGTACTGTAAAGCTGCGTTTCCATTAGAGCGAATTTCCGCGGCGAATTTTTTTTTTTTGCAGCGAATTATTGAAAATTATTCAAAATTCTTAATTCAAAATTATTGAAAAATTCGCCATGTAATATGAATAATATATGAATCACACTGATTTGGTCCGTGCGAATGTTCGCGGCGGAAAATCGCTCTAATGGAAACGCAGCTTTATGTGTATACTAAGTTGCTAACTCGTATGATTGCCATCTCCGCAGTGACTTTGAGGACATAATGGCAGGCCCGTAGCCAGGGGGGGGGGGGGGGGGGGGGGGCTTACGCAGATTATCATGTGGCTGCATCATCACTTTCTTCCCCTTGCAGGACACTAGATTAAAGTTGGTCCCGATCAAAAAGGGCGTGCAATCATCCAGCGGCGATTGGTCAGTGTCTTTAGTGCCATGACGTGCTCTGGGATAGTCGGTTGAAGACAATGACAAAGATCCGGGTCAAATTTACCTCGATGACTTCCTTGACTCGTCTGCCTATAGGCCAATGTCGCACAAGGATAAGGAGTAGAAGAGGATTCCCGAGCTTACATGTTTTAAAGGTAACCTAAGACGGGCGAGAGCTACCTGATACCTTGAACAGATATCTGAGCCTAGTCTACCTAGATGAGTTGACTTATTTGACTCATCCGAATATGAGCTGCTGAAGCTGCGTATATTAAATGGATTACTGTAAGATTCGAAACCTAAAGGTAGATGATCTTGGGTATAGAGCATGGTCAGAGAAAGTGGTCATAGATCCTGGTCAAGTTGATATGCATTATTTCCTTTTTACTATGAACAAGCACGCCTCCCCCTGACCATATGGCAAACCAAACTCTATGGTTGACTCCCCCAGTTAGAAGACGAACGGGTCGGCCCAAAATGAACTAACATCCAACGGAACCTCCAAGGCAGCCTCAGGAATACGAACGACATCAGCACACTAACTGCTGACCGATCCAGCCGGAGAGTGATGGTCACCCCATGCATCGAACGACGCGGGAGCTAAGACTATGAACTGCTGAAGCATCACAATGATGCGCGATCTAAATATGCAACATTCTTATGTGGATGAGGTTAAGTTCCGCTTGAACACGACGAGACAAAGTATCATATCCTCTCAAAAGGGCCTTCTTTGAACAATTAATGTCATTTTTTTGGGGAAAAAATATATAATATCATGTTAATTGCTATTATGTCAATTTCGGCACTAAATTATATTGTAAGCACACATTTTTATTTTGTATGAAATCTTAGCATAGCCATATATGCCATATAAAAATAGAATATTTGTATAATAGTCATATTATACGTGTGGTTTACGGGTACACCATGTGAGATGGGTGGATTGGTAAGTCCTGAAAAGGACTATGGTAGTCCTAGAAAGGACTGTTGGTGTAGTTCTGAAAAGAACTGTTGGTATTCTTTCTAGGAGAGTTCTAAAAAGAACTGTTGGTAGTCCTAGAAAGGACTGTTGATAGTCCTAGAAAGGACGGTTGGTAGTCCTATAAAGGACTGTTGGGATAGTCCTGAAAAAGACTGTTGGTATTCTTTCTAGGAGAGTCCTAAAAAGGACAATTGGTAGTCCTAGAAAGGACTGTTGTTAGTCCTAGAAAGGACTGTTGGGATAGTCCTGAAAAGGACTGTTGGTATTCTTTCTACGAGAGTCCTAAAAAGGACAGTTGGTAGTCGTAGAAAGGACTGTTGATAGTCCTAGAAAGGACTGTTGGTATTGCGAGGAGAGGGTGGATGGTAGGAGGGACTCGACGTTTCGAATATGTTGACTATCCGTCGTCAGGAGTGACAATAGTCATATTGTAACAATGTTTAACTCTTGTATGATTAACTCCATGTTATCTTAATTTGTGTTTCATTTGAATGAAAAATAATCTTCTGCCGTTCCAACGTAATACAATCATTTCTATAATATTGAACAACGTCATTGTCAAACCAACTATACCTCCATTTTGAAAAGGAGATGACTAAATAGACCTTTAATTGAAAATGATGTAGGCAATTGCTTTTGATTTGATTTTACTGGTAACTTGTTTAAACATTTGTTGGCAATCGGTTCCAAACAAATATACGAATATTTAAAATATTTTTTTATATACATGCATATAAAATATGTTGTATAGTTCAATACACATGAATGATGTAACACAATATACCGAAAGGCAGTAGAAACAAACACACTTTCGCACACCTACATAATTAGAAGAAGTTGACGAGGCCTTACTTTTTACGAAATCAGATTCAATCCGAGTAGTGCAATGTTTGATTTAAATGATTTTAATATTGTTTGTATTGTTATGGTTTGACATTTGTATTTTAATTGGGGTAGATAATGCAAATTATTATGATCGATTAAACATGGAAATACAACACACAGTATGTATACGACTGCATTGCACATATTTTAATAATTAAAGGATATAATTATATATTGTAAATCAACCTTTATGAAAAGTAATATTGTTCATTATACAGTATGTAGTTAACTGTAATATGTACTCACTATCCTATTTAAAGCATTCAATTAAAATCATTTTACCAAAAGTTTTATCTTTGTTATTCTGCTTATTAGATTACTTGCACACCTGTTCTGTGTGTACGTTCATGTTTTAAAAAAATCGTTTCAAATGAACACAACTATACAAATACAAAACATAAGTGAATACACAAACAAAATAATAACACTTTCAAAATCTGTTTATATTTTGCCAGTGACTAACGAAAGCGAAATAAATAAAGTGGATGATAAATTTGTAAAATGATGGACACTAAAATAAAGTTGTTTATCATAAAACGCGAACAAAGTAACATCATTAATTAAAACCAAAAATATGGTCAGGATAATTATGTTGACGATCCTATAAAACATGAAACCAATACCTACGCATAAACCAAGGATGGTTGAAGTGGAAACCAATCAAAAACATATCGAACCATAACATTATTTATGAAAAGAGGTTACGATGATTATAAAGATACATGTAATTAAAGGATTACATGAGCATGAAAGTGCAAGTAATAAATCACAGACTGAAGGAGAGTCGGGGACTACAGTTTCTGAAGGGAAGCGCATATATCTATGTGTACTTGACACGCCAGTCCTAACTCTTATTAAGTACAGGTCGAGATCATTTTAACATTCCCAATGAGTGCCTTCAATGTTCGTCAATAATACTTAGCAACCAGAATCAAGACAGTGCTCTGATAAACGTAGACCAGTAATTGTATTTCTCATACGGAATATCGAATATCGTACGGAAGAAGAGCGAGATGCAATATGGATGTAATGTGGGCAATAGTGTCATTGCTTCTTTTCGTCCAGCCCTGCTATTTATTATCCGTTCATTGTGAGAGACAATATGAACTAGAAGTTCGAGGGACGAATATAAGTGTACATTGCACCACGGATACATACTGGACAGCAGGTGATACATTAGTATTGATGCGATCTGATGGTACGGTGATTGGCAATTGTGGTTCCCAAGGCTGCAATCCAAATCAATGCTACATATGGTGCAACGGCGAAGATAAACTTAACATTCATTTTACATTAAATATGTGTGGACTAAAATGTATTTCCTTCAGTCTCAAAACTCCTCTGAAAGAAACTGATAAAGGCGAATACTACATTACCTATGACCATGGCAAATACCGACATCTTGCCTTAAACCTTACTCTGCTTACGGAAACTTCAACAATCAGTCAAAAAATGTCAACTGGACACAACTTCTATCAGGCTAATTCCTCACCAACATCAAAGGCAGGTATTTCTGATAAAAAGCGTCTTTCAATAACTACAGACGGAGAGAGTGACGGAGGACTATCTACTGTTTCTGTGATTTCATGGAGTACGGTACAGTCCAGGCCCTCACCAGAAACAAGTACGGCTCAACCATCAGCCGAAAATTTAGTCGGACAAGCAGTGACAACCAAGGACATAGTTTTCATAATCACTATCTTGATATTATCTGTTAATCCTGTGCACTGTTTTAGCGCGTAGAAAAGGTGAAAGACTAAGCATGAACCATCATGACATTGCAGTTTCCCAGTCCCGATCAAACACAACGGATGCCATCGGTATGATCGCTATGCCACGACAGCCGGCACTTTCATCATTCCCGAGTGTAAATGCTCTTTCTGGCACCGATGCTTTGCATGGGGATGGTCGTGGGAATGATGCTCATGCTAACCTGACGTGGTCACTTCATCATCAGGCACCGGAGTTGCCTCCGAGACCATGGCACTTCTGACATGGGGCAATTGTCGGTGGATGATTGCACTCCCTATGAAGAAAGCGGAGCAAACTTTCATTATCCTCTGACTGGCCAAGACAGTGGGCAAGGGACTTCAATAGCAGTTGCTGTTGTGACACTTGGTGCAGAAGAGGGAGGCGTACAGAATGAGAACACTTACTCTACAGTGGATGATTGCAAGCACAAAGACATTACTGGTCTCGAGTACAGTGGTCATCGGATTTCGCATAACCTACCGACTTCAACCGTCGCCGATCTATCTGTAGAGTGCAATGCAGTCGATGATGATATCATGAGTGCTCTGTATGCTAAACCAGATAAGAGAAGGGATGATCATCATGGAACGGTTAAGACAAAGGTTCCCCTTTTCTTTTCTGGAAATATTGACGATTCTGACTATGACGATCTCAGACCAAACTTTGGAAAAGAAAATGTTTGCATTATGCCTTGGCCAATATTTGGTCAACTATGGACTTGACATATTGTGCAAGAAAAGACCATGATTGGCAGAATACCAGTTAAATGTCATGATTCTACTGCCGCAAATGGGTTACACTTGTCATTCGTCGATCATGTCGACAGAAAGATCAATTATGAAGTGTATAATGCACATCTTAAGCTAGGAATATTATCCCCAATGATGACCGGCTTTTCAGGCGCATATCCTACGATTTCGTTTGGAAACCCATCAGCGTCCATCGCAGGCAAAGGCGCAGCGGCCACTAATCCAC
This sequence comes from Echinarachnius parma, assembly GCA_037951105.1. Classification (NCBI taxonomy): domain Eukaryota; kingdom Metazoa; phylum Echinodermata; class Echinoidea; order Clypeasteroida; family Echinarachniidae; genus Echinarachnius; species Echinarachnius parma. The sequence goes on from JBAMJV010007893.1 coordinate 42,473, forward strand.
CGGAACTGCGCGCTCCAGCTGATGTCAGGGATGATTACCCGCCCAGCGCTATGCGTCTCATTGTATCAGAGTCTGGAGAGAATGATGGCGCCTTTTCAGCAAGTTCTGACTACAGTTACCTCCGTAGCTATGCAGATGAAATCTCTCCTCTTAGAAGTGATGGCACCAGCACTGACGTCGGGCAGCCAACCCTGTTGCCATCGGCTGCTCATGATCCTCTAGAGCAGAGTGATGTTGCATTTCGGGGAAGTGGGGGAGCAAGCCGGAGTGTGTCAGCGGGTGTAGTCCCACGCAGAGACCCAGGCCAACACTACCTGGAGGAGTTCTTTGATTCATCTGACTACGCCCTGCTGAGTCCACAAATGGACCAGGAATAACATAATAATCAAAGCAGAGACAAGGTTAAGAGATGTACTGGTTGGCTCAGTGGCGCACCCATGATTTTTTAAAGCCGGGGGGGGGGGGGGGGGAGGGGGGTGTTACTAGTATATCGTCGGTCAAATTTCAGAGACCGAGACCGAGACCAGGACCAGTCAAAATTTTCGAGGCCGAGACCAATGCCATTGTTTGAGAATCGTGTAAGGGTGGGGGGGGGGGGGGGGGGTGTCCGTAGAAAATTTTCGAAGCCGAGACCGAGTACCCTCAACATTTTTGAGACCAAGACCAGGTCCAGTCAATAATTGTTTGAGGCCAAGACAAAGACCATTGTTTGAGAATCGTGTAAGCGGGAGGGGGGGGGGGGGGGGGGGGGGGAGGGTGTCCGTAGACAATTTTCAAGGCCGAGACAAGAGTTCTTAACAATTTTCGAGGCCAAGACCAGGTTCCTTCAACATTTTCGAGGCCGAGACCATTAGTAATGGTGGTCGAGGCCGCTAAAATGTGGTCTCAAGACCAGCTACAAGTTGTAAATGGAGGGGGGGGGGGGGGGGGGGGGGTTCAAACCCCTCAAAACAGTCTTTTTTGGTCAAAGGGGGTGGGGGGTTGAACCCCCCCCCCCCCTGGGTACGCCTATGGGTTGGCTAGCATACGCCCGCTAATGGTACTCTTCATCAGAGATCTGGAGTTTTGCATGAGCTCCTTGACTTGTCTGATTATGAGCTGAATGCTGTTGCCATACATGGATCAGGAATAAGATTGAGAACGATCAAAGCAGCGACAACGCGTTAGGCGAGGTAGTCCTTGGCCTACAGACAGTGGTGTAGCCAGGAATTCTGGAATGGTGGCTCCAACCTTCGAGTGCGTTAGCGCAAGCCGCTTCGGGTGGCTTCCACGGGGGTGGAAACCCCGGGAGCTATTGGGATTTTAGCCCCAAGATGAAAATGAGTTTATCTTGACACTCGTCTGATTTCATTAAATTCCTCTGAGCTGCTGAAGCCGCATGTTGTAAACTGACACGAACAGCCAGCATTCTGATGTAAATAACAATTCTTCTTCTAAAAACTGATGATTGATTTTCCTTGGTACGTGATCAATATGGATAAGTGCCTGTACATAAGCACATGCAACATTCACTATGATGTCCTATAGGTCTTTTGAAATTTAATACCTTGTTAATGTTCTTAAAAAAACAAATTATGTAAATAATGATGTTGTTGTATGTTTACTGGGATTTTAATGAAATCTTAAAACCACTTTTGATTGTCAATATAAATTCAAACGGTATAACATGAATTCTATTGAAGATAACGATAGCTGAAAAGTGTACATTTTATCGGTTGAGGTCGTGTTGCAAGATTTCCACTAAATATCATGCAATTACTGGATATTTCCCCAGCAGATTGCAACATTACTATATCAATGCTGATAATTAACAATCAATAATAATCAGGAATGATTTCATTCACCGGTTCAATGTCAGGAAAAATATACATCATTGGACGAAAGAGAACTGCACTTGTGGTTATTCATGTATATGAGAATTACGCAGGTCTATATGTCGATTGATATTAATAATGTAAAGTTTTGTACACAAATAATTAAGTTATGTTGTGATTTTTTATGGATTGTTGTAAATGTTATATTGCTGATAAGGCGCATCACATAATTTAGCATGTTAAAAAACACGTCATCCAAATATACATTTTTTGGACAACACATCATAAAATAATCATGATGGAGAATACTTTTTATCACCTACGGATACGCAGCTCTGTTAGTCGGTAAAAGCTTAATTCTAAGCGGCATTTATAATGCAATAGTTTGCTATTTTTTGGAATATTGTAGACTGTGAAATAAGCGTATCAATCCTGAATACGGAGAATTCCATAATTGGGAAGGATTTCATTCAACATGCTCATATCCATCAGTGGATAGACTAATGATAGACTGTACTGTGATTATTCATGTTTATGAGAATTACGCTTGACTGTCTGTTAGGGTTAGTGTTTATATTCTTTACATAAATAATTCTGTAATAACTATTTCACGGATGGTTTGTAAATATAAATATAATCAGATTAAATGCACCACATAGATCACACATAGAACAACCCAGCATAATTAAAATTAAGCAGCATTATACAGAACCTTACGAACTATGGAATATATGATGATAGAGAAAAGTACTTTTTGTTGATCGAGGTTGATAATTAATCTAAAAAATAACTTTCCATTTAAAAGCTTTCTATTGTATAGACGGTTGCACAATTTCGCAGATTATTCAAACAGTATAGGCTAAAAGTGCACGCATATAATATGTGTATTATAGTGATATCACAATTAAACTGAATAACAGATTGTATTATGAATTGAAGTATATTGTTCACATCTACATCGACCGTATTATAAAGCACTAAATTAGCTTTGCTTACACTAAATTCGATATTTATGTCGGGAACGATTTATTAAATTACACACCAGTCCGTTTTGTTTTAATTTCTTCTGTTGATATGTGTGTTTGAATGTGTGTTTTATTGGTGTGTTGTGTGTTTTTATAATAGTAACATAATAACAATATAGAGCAGACCAAAACACTAAAATTAAATATATACTTTAGCATTTAAGTATTCCTATCCATGTTTAGTATTATACATTGTCAACTTCAATATTTCTTCATTTTTATAAGAGGATGACAATAAGAGGATGTTTACTTCAAATGCTACACATTTCCACTTAAATGTACACCTCTAAAGCGTCAGATATTGCCCATAATGACATCTGAGACTTCAATCCTACACCAACATCATTGCAAGATATGTCCGAATGATGTGTCCCAAGTCGAAATTCCTATATAAACCATGGGACAATCCTATGGGTCCCCTATGGGTTTCCTATGATGTTCTATGGGTTTTCTATGATGTTCTATATATGATGTTCTATGGGACCCATATAAATTTACCAGGTCGAAAGTCCCCAAAAATCAAAACCCATAGAAAGACCCATATACAGATATAGGAATCCCTAAGAGATCCATAGAAACCCATGTCCCACTTTCCCTATTGAAACCCATACGATTTCTTAAAAACCATTAGGCCTATGGGTGTCTATGGGATTCCTATATATGGGTCTTGGTTCTATGGGAATTTCGACCTGGGGTGACAGTTTCATTGAAAAAGGACACTGCTTTCCTGGTTGAAAAAGCGAAAATATGTGTCAGCTTTTACAACGAAATACTGTATGACGTTTATGACTCTTGAGCTGAATGATAGATATCGTCATACTAAAGGGGCATTTGAAAAAAAATTAACCCTATTTTATTCTTCTCTTACCATAAGCTAAACATGGTAGAAGAGAAACGAGGAAGCTCCAAGTAATTTTCGTGGAGTTACATACTTTACAGGCATCCTTTTAAGCATTTATTTTTTCAAAACATGAAACTATGGTAACCTTACATGTCTATGAATCGTTAAAAAGATTGTAATAATATGTCAGATGTGTAGGCGTAGGCTTACTCAAAAATAAATTTGCCATTGACGTTTAATAATCTGTTTATACTAATTATAGACATAACCTTATACACATCCTCACAAAGGCATATCCACGGGAACACGGTGAAAGTGCACGTGTCTATCATATTTTGAAGAAACAATAAAAACATGAGGGAAATCTTTGACAAAAAATAAATAAATAAAAGAATGCATAAACAGTGCCCCCAATAATTCGCGTGCCCCCTAATCTGTATGTCCATGGTCACAATAAAGCCAATGGGGTGGGGGGGGGGGGGGGGGGGGCACAATGTGACCCCTGACCATACTTTCGATCACAACTTCCACAATTTTCGTTCGGTTGGCACACAATTTTGTGACTTTCCCTAAAATCTTATAGCAAGCATTTTTATATGAAATTCATTTGCATCGGCCAATACCCATTGACATGGTAAACATAAACTGAAGAGCATGTGTTTTCATTTGTCGACCATTTGAGTTTTTCTCTTAGTAAACAAGTTAATTTTGGTTTCTATCCATATATCATGAAAATCATTAGTAACAGGTTGCCATTATGTGAAATGAATACACTTTTAGAATACCTTTGTATTTCTTTATATTTAACGACAAAATGGCGCAAAACAATGATAATAATACGAAGTAAAACAAATATTGTATTGGTGTATTGTTATATTATTTGTGATTGAAATATGCTAAGAGGGTTTCTAATGATGTATACAAAATCTCACTTTGGTTCAGGTTTATATGGTGCATATTGAAGAAATTGCATAAACACATGATAATGTACTGTAATGGCAATGCGTATGCTAAGTTGCTATCTCATAGAAGGTCCCCTCCACAATGACTTTGCGGACTACATTCCTAAATCCATCAAATACCACAGTAATGTCATGAACTATGTTCTCGAATATGTGATCTTGCATAATTATGCTGACAAATTTGTTTCCCCTGCATAAATCAATTCATCTGGCGAAAACAACTTAGTAATATGTCAGAATTCAGAGCACTTTTTAGGTTTTTCGTCATATTATCGTAAAAAATGCCTTTATATGGTGACCTTCGGAAATGTTTCCAGTATTGCAAAATATAGAGCTTGACCTGCTTGACACGTGCGACAAATATGAAAATGGTCGATATATATATAATACAGGAATTATATAAGGGACACTGTGTGCCCCTCTTGGTTCTGGTTACGCCAGCATAGCTTGGGCTTCATTTAATCTAACTGTCATGAAACCGAAACGTAAAAACAAAAAGAAACCAACCACCAAGGTAATATTCTCACAAAAGTGAAGTGCCCATAAATAAACATTCACTAATAAATTACATACATAACACTTCAACAAACTTTCGTTGTGTCATGTACATGAAAGTGAACCAAATAAATCACTGACTAAAGGAGCATCGTTGAATAAATTTTGACACATTCAAGAGAACATAAATGTCCGCCTTCATGACCATGATGACAAGCCAGTCATGCTGATACAGCATGGACAGACCTAAATTGGAGTTTTGCATTTCCCCAGTTGTCTATTTTACCTTCGCCAACAAGGCTTACCAAGTGGGCTCTACTACTCTTAATGTGCCCCTGTCTATTCATTACACAATTTAAGGAAAGAGGCAATTATCTTTATTGCCGATTTTATACAAAATGGATATATTTCTGGCAGTCTGGTCACTGTTTCTCGTGATCCAGCCATGTTCTTCGTTTTCGTTTGATTGCAAGAGACATCATGAACTTGAACGAAACGGAACTGATATTAGTGTACAGTGTATCACCGGTGAGTACTTGAATGTATCAGATACGATCCAATTCAATCGAAGGGAAGACGAATGTATTGGTAGTTGTCTTTCCGATTTAGGCTGCAATCCGAACAGATGTTTGATATGGTGTTCCGTCAAAGATGAATACAAAAATCAGTTTAGACTTGAACTGTGTGGTCTGAAATGTTTTTCCTTCATTATCCAAGGTCTACTGCGTAATACTGATTACGGTGAATACTACATTACTTACAACAATGGGGAGTACACACATCTTGCATTAAACCTTACCGTGCCTACAGAAATGTCAACCATCAGTCAAGAGTTGTCCTCTAGTGACAACGTCGATCAGAATACAAGTGTGTCTGACGAAATACGTCTTTCTGTAACTACTGGACGTGATAATGGCGGAACACAATCACCTGTTTCCGTGCTAACAACGGGTTCGGTACAACCTCAATCCTCGCAGGAAATGTGTACGACCCAACTGCCGAACGAAGGTTCAGTCGGACAATTTATAACACCAAGGGACATAGTTTTCATAATCACTATCTTGATCTTGTCTGTTGCAATCCTGTCCACTGTTCTGGCGCGTAAAAGAAATGAACAACTAAACATCAACAATCAGGACCTTTCGGTTGCCATGACACGATCAAACACAACGGATGCTATCGATATAATGTCTATGCCACGACAGCCGACACTTTCATCTTTCCCGAGTGTTAATGTTCTGTCTGCCACCAATGATCAGTTAGGAGGTGCTCGTGGGAATGAAGGTCAGGTAAACTTGCCCTGGTCACTTCATCAACATCAAGCACCGAAACTGCCTCCAAGGCCGTACCATGGCACTTCTGACCTGGGGCAATGGCAAGTGGATGATTGCTCACCATATGAAGAGAGTGGGGCCAGTTTCAATCTAGTGCCCATTGCACACGGAGATCGTCCCCAAATTGGACAGGTCAATGTACAAGGGACTTCATTAGCAATTGAAGTTGCAACACGTGGTGCTGAAAATGGAGGCCTACAGAATGAGAACACGTACAGCACGGTAGATGATTGCAAGCGCAATGACATTGCCGCACTCGAGTCTAGTGATCATCGGATTTCGCATAACCTACCAGCTTCAACCGTCGACGATTTATCGGTAGAATGCAACACAGTCGATGATGATATCCTGAGCGCACTATATGCCAAACCAGAGAAGAAAAGAAGCATGCAGTATAAAAATGTCGAGAATAACATGTGTTCTTGCTTTCCTGAAGATGTTGACGATTCTGATTACGATGATCTCAGACTAGCCTCTGGAAAAGAAAATGTTTGCATTGTGCTCTTATCAATATATGGTCAATTATGGACAAATACAAATATGTTACAAATCAATGTTAACTTCTCAACATGTAATCGAGTATTAGTTCGTAATTGCAACATACATGTTACAGCCATGACGTCGATAAATACGTAGATGGCTAATTGAACAAACCTCTTTGATGCTATGGCGTTTTAAAGTTCTAAGGTGACCAATTTTTAACACAATTGTCCTACGATGTCGGGCGGGAATCAACCAGCCGCTCGCATTGCAGACGGACACGACGCGACCACAAGTGCACCAAGCCTGTCAGACTTCCGCGCTCCTTCTGATGTCGAGTCAGGAGAGAATAGCGAAGCAATGTCAGCAGATACTGAGTACAGTAATCGTCGTTGCTATCCTGGCGATATTCCCGCTACAAGCAGTGGTTACGACGTCGGCAATGACCTCGGGCAGCCGACTTTGTTTTCATCGGCGACTCATGATTCTCTCGAGAAGGGGAGTGATGCACTGCAGTCAAGCGGTAGAGCAAGTGGAAGAGTGTCCTCGGGCATGGTCCCGCGCAGAGATCCGGTCCACCTTTACCTAGAGGAGTTCTTTGACTCGTCTGACTACGCGCTGCTGAACCCACACATGGACCAGCAATAAGGAAATAATACATGCGGCGAAAACCCTGTAGAAGCGGCGCTTCACGGATAACGGACAAACGCTGCCGGAACTCCAGATTTTATCTTGACACTGATGTGGTCAGCTGACATAAAATTTCTGATATAAATAAGACACTTTGTTAATACTTACAGAATGAACACAAATGTTATACAAGGTGGCCCCCCCCCCCAAAAAAAAAAAAAAAAAAACGGAATAGGGCACTTCCCAAAATAAAGTAACAAAATGATTATGTCCATCGGATATGGTGTCTTTTCTAATGAAAAACAAAACCAAGAAAAGTAATTTTGGTCGTGTAGTTTTTGTTTTAGGGCGCTCTGAGTAACGCCATGTCAGGCTCCCATTTCGGGCAATTTTTACCAAGTCAGTGCTTGATAAATCGCACTTCCTGCCAGTTATAGCATCGAACAACCATGCCAATTCTCTCGGCACACAGCTAAATGTACACTAACAATAGCGCGCGAATTGCTCGTTGTTCGATGCTGTGGCGGGCAGTAAGTGCGATTTATCAGACAGTGACTTGGTAAAAATTGACAACAATGGGAACCTTACATAGTGTCACTCACAGCGCCCTAAAACATAATTTACACGACAAAAATTAATTTTCTTGGTAAAGATACCCTATCCGATGGACATAATCATTTTAAAAATATATTTTGGGAAGTGCTCCGTTCCGTTTTTTGGGGCCACCCTGTTTGATATCTTTATTTATTAGATTATGTATTTATAATGCAGATATATAATGTATATACAATAAATTATACATATCGAACACGTTTAATTCTTTGATTCGATTAGTCAATCAATCAAGGAAATGAGCCGTATTACTTTACCAGCAAGGAGTGTTATTATCATCAGAAAGCTTTTTCTTCATGATAGATGAAATCCTTTGTCGGGGTTATTGAAACCAAAATAATTAAACTGATGATATTAGAGTTAAAAATGTTCGTATCACTTTTGATTGTAAATAATGTAAAAATAATAAAACGGATTATAAACAATGCGATAAAGAATAGCTCAATAAATGTATATTTTTATTCGTAATTGAGGTATGTTGCATAATTTCACTCAAGTCCATGCTATTACTATATTTCAAAAATAGATAACAAAATAGCATATTAATCCTGATCGGGAATCATTTCGTATTAACAAATGTACAATACATTTGTTAATGATATTGAGAATATAAACGACAACATTTCCGATCAGTATCATTCTGTTACAGCACAGGACATACATAAAAAGTAATGTTCACAGATAATTTAATGTGTAATTAGTAATGATAATGAGAAATACACAGGTCTCTTTCTCGATCGACGATAATAATCATGTACAAAGAATCAATAAGCATCAATAATAATATAGTATAGTGCGCACCATCAACACATTTCCTGTAATAATTAATAATATTAGGCGCTATATAAATCGAATATATTATTATTATTATTGTTAATGTATTAAACAGATTTGTACAAATATTGCTGATCGTGTACACACGTAGCAACAACAAAAAAAACACAGCAAATAATGTATGTGTATCATAGTGATAGCTTACTTAATTTGAATAACATACTGTGTATAGGAAAACTGAATATTGTTCACAGCTACTGGATAATCACAACATGTAGTAATGTTACATTAAATTCACTTTCTAACATATGGAGAGATTTATTAAGTTACAGAACCGCGTCTTTTTATTTCTTACTTTGATCTGTGAAGGTTGTTAATGTATGTGCTTTGTGTTCGTATGTGAGTATACTAACACTGTAGGGCAGATACAATATGGTTTTGATTGGCATGTTTAAATTTGAAAGATAATCTAGTGTTTCCATTAAATGTCATGAATTATCAATTTCAATTGACAAAGACAAAGAGGTTGATTTTTTTCGTAAAAGTGCTTCATTATAATAACACTAATTCACCAGAAAAGAATAAGACTATCTGACGTATGGCGGCTGCAGTTCCACACCCAACAAGCCCCCTCCCCCGACCCCGTCCCCGCACAAAAGCACACAAAATACACATAACGTTAGACTGTTTGGAAAATGAAACACATGAGGTAAGATTAGATGAAGGGAGTTTTAAGAGCCCGGAATACTTGTCGTTCTTTACCACTTCCGAAATGCTATACGAGATACATGTATGAGGAAAATAGAATGTGTTAGTTTGTATGTGGGTTAGTTTGTTTGTTGTTGTTGCTGTTATTTTTTATTTTTATTGTTATTTATTTATTTATTATTATTTGTATTATTATTATTATCATTATTGTTGTTGTTGTTGTTGTTATTGTTTTTTTTGGGGGGGGGGGGGGGGGCTCATACTCCCTTGATTTCAGTGTATTTCGCTGGATGCGCAACTAGGATTATTGACTACACTGAAAATATTGTTTAGTCAATTGACGAATTAAAATTTGTCACACAGGTGGTCTTATTTGACAAACAATAACTTGTCATGAACAATTTGTCATGAGTGTGGTTTTACTTGACAAATTTACTTGACAAATTTTAATTCGTAATGTATGTGTCTTGTGTGACAAATTTTCATCTAGTCATGACAAATTTTAATTTGTCGTGAAAAAGGGTCTTATTTGACAAATTTTAATTTGTCATTTGTCATGCAAAGAAATTAATTTGTCAAGCATGAAAATTAATTTGTCAAGCATGACAATTAATTTGTCAAGCATGAAAATTAATTTGTCATGCAGTTATTTGTCGAGCGTGACGATGAATTTGTCATGCATTTCATGACTTTCAAAGTGCTTTGTAAGTATTTTGTGTTTTTGTATCATTCTTGTTTGTAATGACCAATTCAATTAGAAGTTCTGCATGGGCGTTTTAAACAAGCGCAGGAACAGGGTTCTTTCTAACGACACCGTTAATAAATAATAGTCTAGTCCAGCCAAATGCACAGTACATGCGCATGTACAGCTCAGCTCAGCCGCTATCAGTGCTTCGTGCGCCAAAAGTCATATCGTAACTAAAAAAACACGCACACAAAACACAAATTTGTCTTCGTTAAATTCACTTTATTTCATCAAACCAAAGTAATAACATCATTCAAATAATTATAGTCTACGGAAAATCATAATAAGATAAATTCTAAGTGAATATTAGTTGAGATATTAGCACAAAAACAAGATCGTAATTTGCGTGTTGTCGGAATAGGACGCACTAAAATCGTGGTCCGTTTGGCATCGCTTACAATATAGTCGATACGCTGATGCGCATATCATGTAGCTGTACTGTGCATTTGGCTCCCACTGTCGCATCACAGACTTGTTTGTCATCTGGATGAGGTCTGGACTAGACTATTATTTAGTACACGGTGTCGTTAGAAAGAACCCTGTTCCTGCGTTTGTTTAACACGCCCATGCAGAACTTCTAAATTAATTGTTCATTACAAACAAGAATGATACAAAAACACCAAATACTTACAAAGCACTTTGAAAGTCATGAAATTCATGCCAGGTCCAGGATCTGGAAACAGCGGGGAATTAAACAGGCTGGTTTGCTTGCGCGCGTGCACACACGTACGATACGTACGTGGATATCGACACACAATCTCATGATCAACACAATCTCCGCGCGCAATCGATTGTGTCTTATATATATTGGGCGCGCGCGTAGTACAGTTTGCATGACAAATTATTGTTTAAATAAAGAAACCCGTTCTATTCAAAGTTCGTCATGTAAACTGGGCGATGAGTGTTACCCGATTCGTAACGTATGACATAAGATTCGTAGAGTTGAGGTAGATTTGTAGAGTTCCACTTCAGGTGACAAGGCGAATTCGTAGTGATTCATTGCTGAACAAATGTAAGATTTGTAATACCCTAGCAATTTGTCACGCGGGAATTCTCATTCGTCATTACATGATATTAATTCGTAATTACATTTCAAAGAATCGTCAGTGAATAAGAACCCTTCGTCATGAGTTATAACAAGTTACTATACCAGGGCTTGGTACGAACAGTCACGTTCAAGTCACGTTCACGTCACGTTCAGGTTCTGTACCTTTTGTGAAACAGGTCACCCAAATCTACGAACAGTCACGTTCACGTCACGTTCAGGTTCTGTACCTTTTGTGAAACAGGTCACCCCAATCTACGAAGTGTAGGGTAACGTGACCCAACTATTTGTTGACCTGCTATATGCAATCTACGAAAGCTCACGTAAATTGCCACTTGCGTTTTAAAAAATAACGTAAATTGTCATTGAGAAGAGACTAATGGCAAAATAGCTGGTTCGGGCCGAAGATGTCGTATAGATTATGTGAAATGAATGAATGAATGGGGGCGGGTTGGGTGGGGGGGGGGGGGGGGGGGGTGTACCCCAAAAATACTGTTTTGGCTGTTTTTAATTCACTCCAAATATCTACAGCTAACCCCCCCCCCCCCCCCCCCCCCCCCCCCCGCTCAAAGAAATTTGGCTGACGAAATAACCCCCTCTCCTTTCCCTTTGAAAAAACAAAACATGTGTGCGGCCACTGCTACCATTACTCAGTGTAGTAATGATGCAGCTAATGCTAGTGAAACTAATACAATGAAATGTACAAATGATGTACAATAAAATATAAAATTATATAATAAAGTATCGTGTATGGTGTAAGGAAAAGCGCATACACTTATCAAAGGATGATAATGACACAGCTAGACAAATGCATGCACACCCAGACACAATGGTAGCTAGTTATACCCTCCCATACACGCAAATTATACGTACACAAAAAACAAACATGTAATAAAAACAACAACAAATGAAAGTCCCCCTTTATAAAAATAGCGAAATAATTTTAACGAATAGGTTTGAGCAAAATAACTTTCTACACGTATTGATTACTTGTGTGTAATAATAAAATTCAGTGGTGTAGCGTGGTCGGACTGATTGGGGGGCAACAAAATCACTAGCGAACCCACGATATTTTCAAGGGGGTTTTTGTCAAAAAATGTGATGTTGGTCCAGGACCAGTCCCAAAATGTTGAACCTAGACCAGGACCAAGTAGTTGAAAAAAAAAATCCTGTCAGCGGTGGAGGGGGGGGGGGGGGGGTAGGTTTATTCGTAATATTTTTTCGAAGCCTAGACCAAGACCGGTTCCAACAGGACCAGGACCTAGCGGTTCATAGGATCTTTGATAAAACCCTGTCAGCGGGGGGGGGGGGGGGGGGGGGGGGGTAGTCGTAATCGCCGCGCCTTGCACAGGTACGTTTCATTGCGTGCATGCATATATATATAGTGATCTGATGCGTCGCGACGATATCGACGAGATTCGAGAGCGAGGCCGAGGCACAGTTTGACGACGCGGCGCCGGATATTTTCGATGATACAAAGTGAGAATGTGAGTATAGTTTGGTATATCATTATACTTTTCCAGCTGTTACGAGGACATGCCATATGCCCAAGCCCACGGCTCGACACGGCTATGGCCCAAAGCCTGGCAGGACTTCGTAATCAAGGCTATTTTATGCACTAGATATCTGCCTTATCATTATTGACGGCAGCCAGTGAATTCCAGAGTGCAGTGGCAGTGCTAGCTTGCATGCTATGATGGTCTAGGCCCTAGGTAGGCCGGCCATGCAGTGGCAATCTTTGCACATGGCTCATGCAGCCATAGCCGTGTCGAGCCTTGGGCTTGGGCATATGGCATGTCCTCGTAACAGCTAGAAAAGAATAATGATATACCAAACTATACTCACATTCTCACTTTGTATCATCGAAAATATCCGGCGCCTAGCCTGCAATTTACTCGATCGCCGCGTCGTCAAACTGTGCCTCGGCCTCGCTCTCGAATCTCGTCGATATCGCGACGCATCAGATTACTTACATACAATTTTGTGTGCGCTGCGACAAATCCTTAAACACGCAATCCCAATAGGAATTCACTCGCACAACAAGGAAAAGTAGTGTCGTCGAGAATATTCTGGATGACGTCATTACTAGTCTTAGTAACAAACGCTTTCACGTTTACAAATAATGATTAAACACTCACGTCACGTTTTGGTAGACGTGACGATTCGAGTTTTACCGGCATGGAAAACGACAAATTGTTGGGTCACTTTACCGTGACTGTTTGTAGATTTGGGTGACCTGTTTCACAAAAGGTACAGAACCGTGAACGTGACGTTAACGTGACGTGAACGTGATTGTTCGTACCAAGCCCTATACCAGGCATGACAAATTACTTGACAAACTTTGGGGGATGAGTGACCAATTTATTCTTTCAGTGTAACAACATCGAGTTCTAGCTGCTGTGGTGGGACGAAAGTGAACCTGTGTTTGACAAACCGTTTCTATTAATGTGCCAATCAATGACTTTGATTGTGGAAAGTAACTGAGTAATAACGTAAGTATATAGGGGATAGAGAAGACAAACAAGTTTTGATACAGACATGAAGTCAACGATGTAGAAGATGTAATGGCTTGAAATAATAGTTTGAAAATGGATTCGGAAACCTATAGTTCACTACATATTCACGGTGGTTATTTTTACATGTCTGTGAATCGTAGCGAATAGGAAAGTTTGTTTATCTTTATCACAATTAACATAAAATGGGATATTTCGAAGTTTACTCCAAAAATATTAGCCAATGAAATCTTATTAGAGAGTCACACTAATCATCAAACCTTTAAAATATACTGGTAATAGTAAACAGACTTTATCTATCTAAATACATATCAATTCTTGCCATAAGTAAACTACAAAGGGCTTAATGAAATAAATTAATTTAAAACTATTAGACCCATATACATTTTTGGTTTGCGAAAATGAAAGTGAAATTATATTCCTATTTCATGCTATTTTGTCCAAGAATCCAATATAACGCGGACTGATTGACATGCATAACCACTTCAAAGAGAAGATCATACAAAATGTATTTTAAATGACACGCTAGTCCTATATATGGATAATAAATGGGCAGACCTATATAATTTAAGTTTTGCAATTTCCACATTCGCCAACATAACAAATAGGCTTTACTCTCTGTATACTCTTACGGCGTCCCGCCAATAATTTTCTGATTAGAAATTGATTTTAAACCGACAGGACATTTCCTTTACTACTGAACGTTCACCTCAAGGACAGAACCGCATGAGTATCTGTGGCACTCCTATGCATGCTTATTGTATCGGGCCGTTTTCTTCTCGCGCGAAGACCAACTTGAGGTGTCAGAATAGGCGTCAGCAAGGAGAATCTACCGGTGAACAGACGATCAATGGGTCCAGGCTGTCGCAATAAAATACAGTTAAAGCAATACATATGAATTCAGCATGTTCAGTGCCACCTCGACTGATCATTTCATCTCTCCCAGATATCAATACTCCCGAGTCACATGTGATCATTCTGGAGTTAGTTATGGGAATGAACAACTCGATCGTCGTTGCACTTCTAAGACCGAGCGATCACTGGATGGTTGCACGTCATATGAAGGGAACAGCTTAAACCTAGTGGACATCACGGAGAAGACAAAGGGGGAACATCTGGAATGTTTGTATGCATTTTCATTCTGATCAACCTACTACAATTTGGCAAAAAGAAGCAGCTGGCATTGTAGTTCCTGGTCACTGCATGACTCCATTATGATGCATCAATACCTTTAGTTATTATGTGTGTGTGTAACCTTTGAACTTTATGAGGTATTTGCAAAACACATACCTAACTTCTTATTGAGATTAAAAAACTACCAAAACAAAAATAAACAGTCACAAACTAATCGAAGACGCAAACAATTTATAAACGCTTTTAAAACCTGCTCATACTTTGTCGATGAATAAAGAAATAAAATATATATGGGGAATATAAATTCTTAAATTGATTTATAATACAAAATTAAAAAATCGAACAAATCGGAAAAATACGGTAACAAAAATACCTGTAAAAGAAAAACAAATGCCTGTAAGTCACGAGACCGATAAGCAGTGGCGTAGCGACGAGGGGGGGGGGGGGGGGGGGGGGCACGTGAAAAAACAATAGAAAACATAACGGGACATCGTCCCCCAATAATTTTGCGTGCCCCCCCCCCCCCCCCCATCAGTCCGACCACGCTACGCCACTGCCGATACGTGCAAAATAAATCAAGAATAGTTGAAGAGGAAACCAATACAAAGCAAATTCGAACATCACATAATTTATGGAAAGAGGCTAGTCCTGAATGAAAATGAAGAAAGTCAAAGAAATCACTTATTGCAATTTTCATGGAGACATAAGCACGAAAAAGAACAAAATAAATCACGGACTGAAGGAGAGTCGGGGACTAAAGTTTCTGAAGGGAAGAGCATACTTGACACGCCAGTCATGACTCGTATCACGTAAAGGTCGAGATTACTTTTACATCTAATACCAATGAGTTCCTTCAATAATCGTCGACAAGACTTAGCAAGCAGCATCACGACAATGCTCTGATAAACGTAGACCGGTATTTGTTTTTCTCGCACGGAATATCTTCATGCAATATGGATGTGATGTTGGCAATAATGTCCTTGCTTCTTTTCGTCCAGCCCTGTTTTTTCTTGTCATTTCAATGTGAAAGACATCATGAACTAGAAGTTAATGGGACGAATATAAGCGTCCATTGCACCACCTATCAATACTGGACAGCAGCTGATACATTAGAATTCATTCGATCCGATGGAACAGCGATTGGTTATTGTGGTTCAAGTAATTGCAGTTCTATACATTGCACCATATGGTGTAGTACTGATATAGAACACAAATCCCACTTTAAACTTGAACTATGTGGTCTGAAATGCCTTTCCTTCAGAATAATAAATCATCTGCAAGAAATTGATTACGGTAAATACTACATTTTCCTCGATACTAAGAAACACCTAGCTTTAAACCTTACAGAGGCAGAGACTCACAGTGAAGAACCGTCACCTAGAACCAACGTCTCTCATAACAACCACGACCTCAAATGCATCATCGACAGGTGCTCCAGATGAAATGAAAATTTCTGTAACTACAGGGCACACTAGCAACGGGCAAACATCCACACCAGAAACATGTTCGGTTGAACCATATCGACCGAAAGTTCAGTCGGAAATCCAATAGCACCCAGGGACATAGTGTTCATAATCACTATCTTGATACTATCTGTGGCAATCTTGAGCACTGTTCTGGCGCGCAGAAGGAGTGAAAGACAAACGATCAACCACCAGGACCTTTCAGTTGCCCTGACACGATCAAATACTGATGCTATTGATATAGCGTCTATGGCACGACAGCCAACACTTTCATCTTTCCCAAGTGTTAACGCTCTTTCTGTCATCAATGATCAGTCGGGAGGTGGTCGTGGGAATGGAGCTCAGACAAACTTGACCTGGTCACTTTATCATCAGGCACCGGACTTGCCTCCAAGACCATGCCAAGGTGCTGCTGACATGAGGCACTCGCAAGTGGATGATTGCACGCCCTATGAAGAGAGCGAGACCAACTGTAATCTAGTGCCCATTGTACGCGGAAATCACTCTCAAGTGAGCTCAACGATGGTTGATGATACTGCCCTTGGAGCAGAACAGGGAGGCCTACATAATGAGAACATGTACTGCACGGTGGATGACTACAAACAAAATGAAGTCACCGGGCTAGGGGCGAATGGTCACAACATACCAACTCCAACCGTCGAGGACCTATTGGTTGAGTGCAATGCAGTCGATGATGATATCCTTAGTGCCCTGTATGCCGAACCAGATAAAGGAAGGAAAATGCAACATCAGAAGTTCAAGAATAACTGTTCCTCTAAATGTCCTGCAAATGTTAGCGATTCTGACTACGATGATCTCAGACCAAGCTCTGGAAAGAAAATGTTTGCATTATGCTTTGGCTAATAGTTGTTAAACTTTGGACTTGACATAGTGTGTAAGATGATACTGTTATCATGGTTATAGCAAGGCAATATGCCAGCTAAATGTCATGTTTCTATTAGCGAAAATGTGTTACACTTGTCACGTGTCGATCATGTCGATAGATATATAAATTGTACAACTTATACTGCCCACATTAAGCTAGTAATATTAACTCCTATGATGACCGACTTTTAAGACATATATCCTACAATGTCGTATGGAAACCCACCAGCAGCATTCATCGCAGACACATGCGCAGCGGCTACTTATCCACCAGAACTTGGAGTTGCCCACGCTCCAACTGATGTCAGGGATGACTACCCGACCCGCACTATGCGTCTCATTGCTTCAGAGCCTGGGGAGAATGATGTCGCCTTTTCAGCAAGTTCTGACTACAGTCTCCTCCGTCGCTATGCAGATGAAATCTCTCCTCCTATAAGCGATGGAACCTGCACTGACGTCGGACAGCCGACCTTGTTTCAATCGGCTGCTCATAATTCTCTAGAGCAGGTGACTGATGCATTGGAGGCAAGCGGCGGAGCAAGTGGGAGAGTGCCATCGGGCGTAATCTCTCGCAGAGTTCCGGGCCTACTTTACCTGGACGAGTTCTTTGACTCGTCTGACTACGCGCTGCTGAAGCCACAAGTGGATCAGGAGTAACATAATAACCAAACCAGTGGCAACGTTAAGAGTACTCATTGGCTAACATACGACCACTGTCGAAAATCTTCGTTTAAGATGCGGAGTGTATCATGAGTTCTTCGACTTGTATGATTTTATACTGCTAATGAGGCAACAAATGTATACAGAAAAGCTTTATCTTGACACTCGTCTGGTTTCACTCGATGACTCTATAAGCTGCTGAAGACACACATTGTAAACTGACATAAGGAACGAGCTTGCTGATGTTAACAACAATTCTTGCTTAAAGTGATACCTGTAAAGTGTCAGATATTGCACAAAATGACATTTGAGACTTCAATCCTACATCAATATCATTGTAAAATACAATTGAAAGATTTGTGAAAGTTTGAAAGAAAACGAACACTGTTTACCTAGTGAAAAAACGAATATTGAGTTCATATTTTATCACCGAATACTGATGGCCTGTCATGGATTTGTAGCAGTCACAATCAGCCG
This sequence comes from Echinarachnius parma, assembly GCA_037951105.1. Classification (NCBI taxonomy): domain Eukaryota; kingdom Metazoa; phylum Echinodermata; class Echinoidea; order Clypeasteroida; family Echinarachniidae; genus Echinarachnius; species Echinarachnius parma. The sequence goes on from JBAMJV010007893.1 coordinate 61,070, forward strand.
TTGACGATATCCGCATTCGTGTATGTTTACTGTACAGAATTCATGGAATTTGCGCACGTACGTTGGATCAAAGTTCAGTAGCGTCTGGAATGTTTCCCACGCGTGCTAGCTCGGACATGTTTAGGTAGGACAATTGTACTTTTTTCAATTGCGTTAATCAACGTGTTTCAAATAATGATTTTCAATGATAATTATCTTCATACTAAAGGGACATTTGAAAAAAATCCAACCCTATTTTATTATTCTCTTACCATAAGCTAAACAACACGGTAGAAGAGAAACGAGGAAGCTCCAAGTAATTTTTGTGGATTTGGACACTTTACAGGTATGACTTTAAGATAATTTAGATTTTTAACCTTCGTATCTTTAATTATTCACATACTATAATTATTAAAATTTGTATGCCACCATGTTTCTTATTTCTCCTTTACACTGTATTTTAGGATTATGAAAGTTTTTTATGATATAATGTGTGAAGTTCATTAGTGTATAGTCAATTGCTTTTTGGAAGAATTTAATTAGAAAATGGTATATGTAGTATTGTATAAAGCTGATTAGTCTGTATAAGCATGCAAGGCATGACCATGCCTACAAGTAAATGTTTTTGAATGTTTATAGAAATAGTTATAATTGTAATGAAGATCATTATTGTTATTATTGCCTTCTTTTCCATTTGCAAGTGGAAGTCACATTTATTTATAACATGTATATGTTTGAAGACCAATGTAATTTATCTTATCTTATCTTATCTTATCTTATCTTATTAACTAATCAAACGTGATCAATATGTACAAATGCCTGTAAAAATAAATAAAACTGTTATCAATTTGAATTGCCCAAAACATACAATGTATAAGATTGATTCTGTACATTGAAGCAAAGGATATTTGTTCGGTGTGCTCGAGTTCCATGATTTACCGCATTCAATATTTTGAAATTAATAAGTACTTTAAAAGTATATTAGGAACTTAGCACATTAATTCTTTAAATGAACAATACAAATCATCGGGAATTATTCAACATCGACATCATTAGACGGAATAATAGAAATTCATGACGACTCGAGATTATTATTATATGGACGAGAATTACGCAGGTCTATTTTCTAAAACGATGTTCATAATCAAAAGTTCTGTACAAACATAATCATGTAAATTAAAACTTGATATTAGATGGTTGTAAACATATCGCAGCTAAGGTGCACCACATTATATCATGTATAGTAACACAAAAATCATTAGAATACATGATTATAGAGTATTAGAGAAAATGTATACAAACCAGTGACGTGGAGAATAACACTTGTTATCACTTACGGATGTACGCAGGTCTGTTTGTCAATTGATGGTAATAATTACTCTAGAAAGAATGTATCATATAATCGCTTGATATAGCCTATTATGAAATTTTGTATAACATCGCAATGTTATGTGGACCAATGGCGCGGAGAATAATTACTTGTAATATACTTACGGATACGCAGATCTGTTTGTTAATCGATATTAATAATTACTCTAGAAAGAAAAATCATGTAATAGCTTGATATAGTAAGTAATGCTGTATAACATCGCACATAACAAATAACCGCACTCATTATTGTTTGTGTATTATAGTAATAGCTAGTTTTGTATGACAGATTGTGTACATGCAAACAGAAGGTTTTTGTTAATATCTGGAGCTACTGGAGTAAAACAAAACATTACAATTTATGATTTTGTTTCATTGAATTAACGTTATCATGTTGGGAAATATTTCCAGCATTTTAGAATAGTGTATTTAGTTTTAATATCTTCCTTAGTTTGATCTGTGAACGGTTGCTGTTTGTGTGCGTTTTGTGCTTGTATATGAACAGAATAACACTAACGAACATGGACAATAACACTTGTTGTTTTTAATTTCAAAGATCAATGAGGGATATAATTAATAAGATATTCTCACTCGTTTTCAAACTAAATACATCGTTAACTTCAAAAGGCATACATTTGATAACATCAGTTACATGTGTTATTATCAAGGAGCCTTGAAGTAATTGATATATTTTATTTGTTGGAAATCTCAAATACTTGTATGTTTTTGCTTTTTAATATATTTTATTCCATGGCTACAAATGGCTTTTCATAATTGTTAGGTCTAACTTAGAGTTAAGTTCAACTTGGAATCTTTCTGAAACCTCTCCCTGGTGTCTAAATATCGCCATCTTGCTAACTGAATGAAAAACAGCGTCCATTGCTTCCATTGAAGTATGGTACAATGGTATTTATAACATTTCAATAATAACACACAATTTTAGTCATTGAAATAAATAGACACGATACATTACATTGGTCACTGATCATGCTGGTGGACTCAATTAAATTAAAAGGGAAGGTGTGAATGTTCACGTTATTTATCAAATTGGGCAAGATTTTACAAATTATGTTATGGTTTGGCGACAGTTAATTGGTGGAATACATTTTGGTTGTTAACTTCACACAACTTTGTTTTCTTCATGAAAATGCATCGCCCCTCTTCTCTTATTCTCAGATATGTTAGAGAAGAGGTAAATGTGCATGCATTTAACGTAAAATCTCCTCAACTGGTCCAGGGTATCTACACAGAATAACCAGCAATGAACATCTATATACAAAGTCAGTGGAATATTGTTCTACTATCATGCCTGTGGCATCACATATTTTAGCAAATTGCCATCTAGAGAGGGCGGCAAACAAAACTTACCGAAATCATAACTTTTACATGAAAAATCCCAAATCGCTCTAACTTTCGCTGTTGGGTATCTAAACTCCCAAACTGTCCCCCTTCATCCAATCCACACTTATGTTTGGAGAAACTTCCCCTATGAGAAACTTTCCAACCCTGCTCATGATTTGTCTATGAATAAGAAAAACTAAAATAAATTATAATATGGATGATAAATTGACATAATCATAATAGTGACGGCTAATTCGAAGACACGAACAAACAAACATCATTAATTAAACAAATTCGATGAGTATGTTGGCGATCCTTTAAGTCATGAAACTAATATGTAAGAATAAATCAAGGATGGTTGAAGTGGAAACCAATCGAAACAAATCCTATCATCATATAATTTATACAGGCTACGAGTGAAAACAAATGAAATCAAAGAAAAATGATTTATTGGGCTTTTCATGGAGACATGTAGTCTCGAAAGTGAAACGAATTCAGGAGATTTGTTGAATAAAGTTTCTGAAGGGACGAATATAAATGCATATAAATTGCATTGGAGGCAAGTGGAAGAGTGCCATCGGGCGTAGTCTCACGCAGAGATCCGGGCCAAATTTACCTGGAGGACTTTTTTGACTCGTCTGAATACGCGCTCCTGAGGCCGGAAATGGATCAGGAATAGTAAAATATTCAAAACAGCGACAACGTTTTAGGTGAGGTGTTCCCTGGCTTACCAACAGTGGCGTAGCAAAGAATTTTTGGAAGGGAGCTTTATCGAGCGAGCCACTTCGGGGTGGGTCCAAGGGGGTGGAGGTCCCGAATGCTTTTGATTTAAGGGTTTCAATTCTCCTGAATAAAAATTAACTGCTATGAAACAATTAACAAACAAAACAAAACAACAGCCCCCTTGCTACGCCACCGCCCACATACGAACGCTGACGGAACTCTTTGTTTCATAATCCCGAGTTTAAAGGGGTAGTACAGTTTTGGTAAGGCTGAACTTTAGTAACCAAAACCTGCACAGTAACATTACAAACTAATATTTATAACCCCACCATGCTCGAAAGGTATACAAAAATACAAACGACTAAGTAAAAAGCCTGTTATCATTCAAAAAGCGCCATTAAAACACAAGAGGGAGCTCTCTAATAAGGCATTGGTTTCAACCATTTTTCATACAAAACTATGCATGTGATATTTTTGAAAAAGTGTAAGCATCTTTTTTTTTTTTTTCAAAAAGTCATCGTATTTATTTGGGGCCCAAATAAATACGATCGGATATATTTATTGATATTTTAGCCATTTCTGAACCGATTTTACCAAATAAAGTTTATTCTGCCATTAAAATTGCATGTTCTTTCAAATCCGACACTCAGTTTTTCATTACCTCACGAAAATTGTTTGTTGTGCAACGCCATCTCTACCAAAACTGAACTACCCCTTTAACATAACACGCGTATGATTTAATTCGATGATTCTGATCTGCATGAAGCCACATTTGGTTATCTACCAGTTTTGTGATGTAATATAATATTTAATACAATTTTTGCTTGAAATGTATTAATTTACTTTAAAACATGACTAATCTAATTAAGAAAACTTTATCAATATGTGTTACTCTGCTATATAATTATATCGACAATTAGGTACAGGCCTATAGGGCTTTGGACATTATTTCTTTATCAATAGATGTGTACTGAAAACAAAATTATTACAATAATGATTAAAGAGTTAAAGGGATTCAGTAACTTTGTTGACATGTGCAAAAAGTTATGAATGGTTGATTTAATGTATATTGTTGTTATTTGATATGTCCACTGGGTATTGTGTGAACATTTCAAGTTAAATGGACGTTTTATGTCCGAGAAATTAGCAAAAATGCAAAGTAATGTTCACTAACTTATTGCACTGTCTTCGTACACGGTTTCGACAATCCAATGGATAATTTTACATCTGAAAACTTCAAAGGGAAATGCGAAAAACCGAAACCTGTCCCATACCTTTTTGGTTAATACGAACACAACAAGGTATGAGCGAACCGTTAGAATTCCATTTGGATTTTGAGGATTTGGACAATGTTACTAAGTCCCTTTAAAGGTAAATGACAGTCGTGGGAAACGCCCCACACCCAAAAAGTTAAATGTACGCTCTTATTACCAACCATGTGAAAGAATATAATTTGACTAATATGGGACTATACAAATTTTGCCAGGAAACCGCCTACTAATTGATATATTTGCAAGATTATAAAGTGATTTACTGTAAATCGTACCGCCAACGCCGAATCGGGCATACGCTACCTGCAAAAGACCTCACGTGGTCTCCACGTGTTCCGGTATATGCGGGCTTGTCGATATCTCCAGCCCAGCCGCGCTAGCGGCGCGGACAGGTGCGAACGTTCGGTGGATTTACAAATGTTACGGGCGGCCATTAGATTTCTTCCGATATTTCTGCATAACGATGCTTAGGTTTGGATTTTACCACCCAAGCCCTTTTTTGCGAGGTAATGAAAAACTGAGTAAAAAATTTGAAAGAGCATACAATTTTAATGGCAGAATAAACTTTATTTAATCAAAATCGGTTCAGAAACGGCTGAAATATCAATAAATATATCCGATCGGAATAAATCTGTGGCCCAGATTTATTCGAAGTAAAAAAAAACAAAAAAAAACAATACTTACACTTTTAAAATTGTTTAAAAGTGGTTTTTAAATAGTTGTTGATGATCTCTCTATTTAATCATTATTTCAACAAAACATCATATGCATACTTTTGTATGATTTTTTTTTGAAACCAATCCTTTTTTAGAGAGCGCCCTCTTGTGTTTTAATGGCTCTTTTTGAATTATAACATACTTTTTACTTAGTCGTTTGTAATTTTCTATACCTTTCGAGCATGGTAGCGTTATAACTATTAGTTTGTAATGTTATTGTGCAGGTTCTGGTTACTAAAGCTCAGCCTTACCAAAACTGTACTACCCTTTTAATTAGAATGAACAGAATTAGACAAAACATTACGTTCCATTAATGATTGAGAATAACACTTGTTATTACCATAATTTTACACGGAAACGCAGGTATGTTGCTTGATCCATTAACAATTACTCTAGATAAGGTTAATCATGTAATAGCTAGGTAGGCTTCTTGAAGGTTGAAGAAGTATTGCAGATTATACACATATATCAAAACGCACGGAAATAATGTTTGTGTATTATAGATTGTCTACATAAAATCGACTATTGCTTTTACATTTTACAGCTACTTGAATATAAACACTACATCGCATTTTAATAAGATGTTAAAGGGGTAGTACAGTTTTGGTAAGGCTGAACTTTAGTAACCAAACCTGGACAGTAACATTATAAACTAATAGTTATAACTCCACCATGCTCGAAAGGTATACAACATTACAAACGACTAAGTAAAAAGCCCGTTATCATTCAAAAAGAGCCATTAAAACACAAGAGGGCGCTTTCTGAAAAGGCATTGGTTTCAACCATTTTTCATACAAAATAATGCATGTGATGTTTTATTGAAATAATGATTAAATAGAGAGATCCTCAACAACTATTTAAAAAACGCTTTTGAACATTTTTGAATATGTGCAAGCATTTTTTTTATTTAAAAAAAAAATCATCTAATTATTTGGGCCCCAAATAATTATAAGATCAGATATTCCAGCCGTTTCTGGGTCGATTTTGACCAAATAAAGTTTGTTCTGCCATTAAAATTGCATGTTCTCTCAAATTCGACACTCAGTTTTTCATTACCTCACAACAAAACTATGATGTGCAGCGCCCTCTCTACCGAAACTAAACTACCCCTTTAAATCCCCAATATTATGTTGTGTTTCAGAACAGTGTCTGTTTAATTTCTTGTTTTGATCTGTGAATGATTGCTGTTTTGTGTGTTTTGTTTTCGTATGTTAGTCAGCAGAATAACACTAAAGAGCAGACCCCCCCAACAAAAATATCGCTTGAATTGCATAATAAGATTAGAAATACTATATTACTCCAACCCCATTTGACACTGTAGTCATTCAATTACAAAGGTCACCTTCATGATTACTTTGTGGACAAAATGTGTCTATCGAATGCTAAATATTATCACGTTTTACATTGAAGTAAGATGTCAGTGTAACCTTGAATGTTTTTGCTTTATTTTATTTTATTTCACCGATAGTATTTCTATTGATCTTTGTCATGACATATATTAAACTTTTTAGAATTGTGGCTTTGGTGTCAAATTAATTATCATGTTATTAATACAATTTAAAATATTGTATATAATCATTGTGAACAATATTAAAATTAACACATAATAACCACAATATTTTAAAGGACCTACTATTTTTTTCGATTTATACCATGCTAACAATGGCTAATGTCCGTCATAAGTCTGTCTAGTATAATATCCTGTTAATTACGAAATTGTTTTTAGTGACGTTTAATTGGTATTCTTTATTTCATAAATAACTATTTGAATATTACACACAACATCTTGTGAACTATTGTATTAATAATAAAAATACACTTGCTTTTATGTATTTAAATGTATAAATCGATTTGTATCTGTGTTAGTATAATTATATCGTCCATAAATATGCAGTTTATTTATGTTAACGTGATAATCCATGTTCCAATCTTTTGGTCTTGCGGTTTCTGTGAACTAGAAAACCTTCTAGACATATCTGTTGAATAAATTTTGTATCTTGTACGCAACATATAACGACTGATTAATAAAACAATATTACCTATTAATAGGCGTACATTTCATTTTAATATATATATTCCCAAAACTTGGAATCATTTAAAGTATAAATTAACATAAATTACAATTCATATACACCATTGAATTATACACATTAATAACAAATGGAAAGTATAAGACATGTAATATGAATTGGCATTACATATTTAAACATTATACACAAGCATGACAAGTGGACATATGGTGTGTTACCGAGAATCTTATATAGCTTGAATAAAAGGGTAACCCGGGAGAAATAAAATACTAGTTATATCAATTTGTAATAACTTTTTACTTACAAGACCTAATCTTACGGTATCAGCAACACCCTTCTCAGTATCTATTACCAACATACGAGTGTGATTTGTCTGATAATATTGAAATTAGGTTGGGAAAATAAACTAGTGGCCAGTTGCCTAACTTTTTAAGAGTGGCACATGTTCTCATCCGAAAAATAAATGGAAAAAAAGCAATGATAAAAGTTGATTTTTGTGTATGTTAAAAATAAGCTGACCTATAAATTCGTCAAATTTCACTAGAACATGGAAAGCACTATAATAAGACCAACAACAAATGAAATGATCATTCAACGATAGTCCGACCACCCATACAGATGAAGGTATTCAAATGTGACAATATAGTCTGGATTATTAATACTCATTTTCATGAAGTGACAAATTTAAGATATGTAATAAGGCTTTTCAAAAATATTGATAAACAGTAAATAGGTATCTAACGTGGCAGAAAGTGGCAGTGCTACGGGTGGGGGAGGGGGGGGGGGGGGAGCCAGTTTCTTCAATAAAAAACGATATAAACAGACAATGCAAAACATGGGGGGAAATCTGTATACGATAACCACATACACAAGGTGATCAAATGTCATTTTGTGCAATATCTGACACTTTACAGGTATCACTTTAATGTTTGTTCATAGAACTTAATGTTAAATGAAGTACACGACTTTAGTTGTCTAGAATTTAGATTGGTGTAGATATAAGAGTTCAACTCTTGTTGTAGTATCTTAACGTATGTATTACGAGCCTTAATATAACTCTTTGGACTTTTGTATGTCAATAATAATATAACAAGTATTATAATGGATTGTATAATGGATCGCTTACGAATTAAGCAAATGATAGGTAAATGGTTGTAAATTCTTATTATAGATATGGTCATACTGCACAATATTCACTCTAATTCATGTGATAACTGTTAATTGCAAATGTTGCATATTAATCCTGGGAATAAACAATAAACAATAATAACTGAGAATGAATTCATTCAACATGTTCACTTAATCTACAGCGTTGGACAGACTTTCATGAAGTAATGAAGAAAGAAAATTGAACTTGTGATTATTCATGATTGAAATACAAGATAAGTACGCTTGTCGATCGAGGTTAATAATGTTAATATTCTTTACAAATATGATATTGTAATAACCTGCTGTTTCACGGATGATTGTATTTGTATATTAAGTTAGATGCATCACATTGAGAATATGACATAAACACAACAATATTCATCACATAGACATGTATATTAATTATAATGAACAGCATCAGCCATATTATTACGAACCACCAATCAAATAGAAAACCCCTGTTATTGTAATAAATATGTAGTTGTGCGATTGATAAACAATTACTCTAGATAAAGTTAATCTTGTCATATAAGTTAGGTAGGTTTTTCGTAGGTTGTAAACTTGTAGATTTTATAATATTATACAAAAAGTGCATGGTCTGGAGTTGAATATACCAGAATAGACACCGATACATTTTGAATTTCTCGAGTGCATTTAATATTGCATCGAGGACGCAAGCCGAGTGAAATTTAAAATGTAGAGGTGTGTATTGTGGAATATTTAACGACACGAAGCATGTACTATTTGTTATATAAGATGATTATTTGAAGGAACTGGTTTTAACGATCATATCGAGGAACCCGAATTGAGTGTCAAGCAGTGTGACGTCACGGCCGTGACGTCACAATGCTTGTTTATAATTACGCCACGAAGAAAAGACTCGCACGAGTGATCATGGGAAAGATGGAAAATGCTTCGTTTTGTAAATTACCTGTCACGTAGTAAATAAATGTTGGCAGTTTTGTAAATTGCATGGTAGGTGAATTGATATTAATAGGTTTGGGAATGGAAATGCACGCAGCCCTTTCATTATTCTCAATGTTGCGGTAATGTTTTTTGGCAATTTCGCAGCGGACTGAATTTGACGTTACGCTCTCCGAAGCCATGCCACAGCGGCGGCTTGTGTGGCTTCCTATGGAAAGTTTGTACACACATACCGCCGTGCACTATAACTATGTTATAGTGCATGACATGCACTATACTGGATTAGGCATCAGTAATCAACCAATTAGGAATGCTCAATTTCCATTCATTATGACGTCATCATCTTATATTATACAGTTGTTAACTGGTGGTGGAGGGAAAAGCACAGAATGTTCCATTTCCAAGAGATTTTAAATGCTATAGAGGGAAGAGTAAATAAGTCCCGAGACGTAGTCGAGGAACTTATTTTCTTCACGAAATAGCATTTAAAATCCCGAGGGGAACTTTCCATGATTTTCCCGAAAGCAAAGTTAACAACTGTTTTTGTTTTATCATCTGAATTGCCATGTAACAGTGCCATGTAAAATATTACATGGCAGCTCATGTACTGTATTTACTAAAGTCAGGTGATAAATACATATATCACATCGCACGCAAACAATATTTGTGTATGCTGGATTGTCTATATAAGAACGATTATTGCTTATTCATTTTGTATTTTACTGCTATTTGAATATAAACCCGACATACTTTATTATTTTTAATACATTAAATGCATATCTTTGTCAGGAACGATCTATTGTGTTTCATATCTTTGCGTGTTTTTAATTTCTTAACTTTTTGTTCTGTCAATGTTTGCTGTTTCGTGTGTTTTATGTTCGTATGTCAGCGGAATAAAAGTAAAGAAACGACCATTCTATATTGTATTTCTGTTGGAACAGACCCACCCCCACCCCCTAGGAAAAAAAAATGAAGCAAACAAATAAATGAATAAAATAACATAGAAATTTAATTAAACAAAATTAATCGCTTGAAATGTAGTCATCCATTAACATTTTTATCTTTTTTTTACATTACACTTTTCTTGAAGGGCGCAATTTATATTTGTCTTTGTAACTGAAGTCGTGAAAAGGGGTCTTTGGTAAATGTGCACTGGTTTTTTGTTTGAAGGAAGTAAAAGATAGTACCCGAAACGCTGCAAATATGGGGTAATTCTTTAGTATTTAAACGATCATGTGTTACCGCTTTGAACACTTGAAGTGACACTATCTGGCAATCAATCAATATTGCTTTCAAAACAAGCCTACATTACGTCTAGAACCTTTAAAGTCATGAAACCAACAAGTTAAGATATAACAAATTAATTGAAAGAGAAACCAAAAACAACGAATCAAATACTCACGTAGGTTAAGTGCGATAACAAAAGCCCATCAATTAAAACGACTAATACCTACATAAAAAAAAAACTGATGTGATTTGCCATGGAAAGTGAAGGTAATAAATCACGGACTGGAGGAGATTCGTTGACTTAAGTTTAAAAGAGATGAACATTTTATTTCCGTCTACATGACAGGCAAGTCCTAACAATACAACATGGACAAAATCTATCTTACAGTTTTGCACTTCCCCATTCGTCTTTTAAAAATAATTTTTCCACCAACGCTTATAGCAAGTAAAATAGTCTTATACATACTCTTACCTCCATGACTCTTAAAGACCGAAACCAAAACTTAAAAACCTCTTTGAAGAAGAAGCCCATCATACATATAAAATCATCACCAAGGTAAAGTGCCATTTTGAAAAACCATACATTACAAAATGACATACTTACACACGGCCACAAACTATTGTTGTTTTCAAGTCAATGAAAGTGAAACAAATGAATCACGGACTAAAGTAGATTCGCTAACTTACGTTTTAAAGAGGACAACATATATTTACTTCTACATGACAAACCAGTCACAGCAGCAGCAGCAATAAACACATCAATCACAGATTGAAGTAGATTCGTTGACTAATGTTTTAAAGAGCAGAACATAAATCTACGTCAACATGACAAACCAGTCCTACTAATAAAACATAGACAGAATACTATTATAGTCTTGCACTTCCCCATTCGTCTCTTTTACATTCGCAGCTGCTGTCAAGGCTTGTACGTTTATTACGAGAGATACTGCAATTATAATTGTACCGCGCTGATGACAATAATCTTGTCCGACAATTTTAAATCCAGTGGACACTTGATTCACAATTTAAAGCTTAAGAAAAGGAACAATAAAAAAGAGTGCAAGATGGGTGTATTTTTGACAGCTTTGTCATTGATCGTTGTCATTCAGCCATGTTTCCCATTGACGTTTAACTGTAGTAGTCACTCTGAACTGGAAACGAACGGAACGGCTGTCAGCGTTCAGTGTACTGCTGATGAATACCTGAATAGTGGTAACTTTGAATTGATTCGAACCAAAGATGGCAAGGATGAATTGATTGCTAGGTGTTCTACTCAACTAGGCTGTAGACCGAGTAAATGTGACATGTGGTGCAGCGTAAAAGGAGAATATGGAAATCGTTTTACATATGAAATGTGTTGCCTTAAATGCATTTCCATCAGCATCAAAGGTCCTCTGCGTAATGCTGAATACGGTGAATACTACATTCATGACGACCGTCTGGATTTTAAACATCTGGCGTTAAACATTACCATACTTTCCGGAGCTTCAACAACCAGTCACGAAATGTCGACTAGTGACACATTCTTTCAGGATACTTTCACACAAACATCAACGGAAGGTGCTTCTGACAAGATTAATCTTTCTGGGACTACAGGTCGAAGGAGCGACGGAACACAATCCTCTGTCCCCGCGCTTTCAACGGGCATAGTGCAGTCCCAATCATCACACGAATCATCGGTCCAACCATCGACCGGAAGATCAGTCGGACAACCAATAGCACCCAGGGACATAGTTTTCATAATCACGATCTTAATATTATCTGTGGTCATCTTGTGCTCTGTTATAGCGCGTAGAAGCAGTGAAAGACTACGCCTCAACCATCAGGACCTTTCAATTGCTCTATCACGATCAAACACAACGGATGCCATTGACATACAACCCATGGCACGACATCAGATGATGACATCGTTCCGAAGTGTAAATACACTTTCTGCCACCGATATGTCTGGAGGTTGTCGAGGGAATGATGCTCAGGCAAACTTTTCGTCTCGTCTACGTCATCAAGCACCGGAGTTGCCTCCAAGGCCGTGCCATGGCACTTCTGACATGGGGCAACCACATGTGGATGATTGTACGCCATATGAAGAAAGTGGAGCCAACTTCGATCCGGTGTCTACTGCACTCTTACATTCTCATCTGGTTGGCCAAGGCAGTGGGCAAGGGACTTCAATAGCTGCAGTTCATGTTGCGACACTTGGTGCAGACGAGGAAGGCATTCAGAATGAGAACACGTATTGCACGGTAGATGACTGCAAGCGGAATGATTTTACTGGTCTTGATGCCAGTGGTCATCGGCTTTCGCAGAATGTGCCAGCTTTAACCGTAGAGGACGTAATGGTAGAGTGCAATACAGTCGATGATGATATTTGTAGTGCTTTGTATGCCAAACCAGAGAAGGGAATAAAAATACAACAAGAAAAGTTCAAGAATAACGTTTCATGTAACTGTTCTGGAATTGTTGACAATTCTGACTACGATAACCTCAGACCGAACTCGGGAAATATTTGCATTGTGCTTCGGGCAATAGTTGGTCAACTATGTGGAGTGGACATAGTGTGTAAGACAAGAATGTTAGCATGGCAACATGCCAGCTAAAAAGACATGTTTTTACTTTAGTAAGGTTGGTGTCTAATACCCTATTCATGTTTCGATGTTGTTGATAGATACATGAATTATAAAGCGTATAAAGCACGTATCTGGTAAGGAATATTAACTTTATGATGACCGAGTTTCAAGACTTATATCCTACGATGTCGTATGGAAACCCACCAAGAGACACAGGCGCATCGGCCACTAATCCACCAGGACTTGGAGATAGCCATATTCCAACTGATGTCAGGGACTACCCGACCAACGCTATGCGTTTTATTTCATCAGAGGATGGGGAGAATGACGGCGCCTTTTCAGGAAGTTCTGACTACAGTCACCTCCGTCGATATCCAGATGAACTCTCTCCTAGAAGTGATGGCACAAATACTGACGTCGGGCTGCCGACCTTGTTTACATCGGCTGCTCGTGATCCTCTAGAGCAGGTGACTGTTGCATTGAGGGTAAGTGGGACAAGCGGCGAGGCCAGCGGAAGAGTGCCATCGGGCGTAGTCTCACGCAGAGATCCGGGCCAACTTTACCTGCAGGAGTTCTTTGACTCGTCTGACTACGCGCTGCTGAGGCCACACATGAATCGGAAATAGCAAAAATATCAAAGCAGCGACAACTTTTTACGCTGAGGTGTTCCTTTGCTAACCGACAGTGGCGTAGCAAAGACGTTTTGCAAGGGGCTCCATCGAGCGAGCCATTTCCTGTGGCGTCAAGGGAGTGAAGGTGCTTTTGATTCTAGCTTTTCAAAGCCCCAACATCAAAATTACTTGCTACGGAGCAATTAACATGCATAGCAAATTAATAAATAAACAACCACCCTTGCTACGCCACTGCCAACAGACGAACGCTAACGGAATTCCTGGTAACAGATTCTGAGTTTAAATCTGATTTCATTTGATGACTTTGCTCTGCAGGAAGCCACATGTGGTCATCTACCAATTGTGTGAAGTAATGACAATTCTTGTTTAAAAAAACTATGATTAATGTATTACAAAACATGACTATTCTAATTGATATTATTTAAGATGAACAACGAAGTATAGTCTTTTAAGTTTTTGAGCAGTCACTTTTGTAGGGATAGATGTTAAATGGTAACATAATTATTTAAAAGATGATTTCCATGAATACAAAATTAAGCTTTTGTTGTTGTATAAACTATTGGCACTTTTGATTGTAAATAATGTAAATGTAAAATGTATATGTAATGAGTAGGTTGGATTCTGTACAAATTGAAGCAAATGATAGGTACGTTCACTTTTATGAGGTGTAGTCGTATTGCACTATTTACACTTTGATCCTTGCAATAACTGGATATTTCGAAAGTATATTGCAAAATTATCATATCAATCCTGGTAATGAACAATTTGATTATTGAGTCAAACAGTATTTGACATATAATAGGAAGTAATGAATAAAGACATCTGAACTTGTGATTATGTAAGTATGTATATTATGAGAATTACGCTTGTGGATCGGGGTTGATAATGTTGACCGGGAGGTGTTTCACAAAGAAATATTTTGTCATCATCAACCCCGTTTAGGACTCACTGGTTTGCAAGAACATGTATTCTAAATAGACTTCAGCCCGAGTATTTTAGGGACCAGTCATAGATTGGTTAATATTCTTTATTAATGTAAAACAATTATAAATGTTATATCACTGATGGTTATAAATATATCAGATCAGATGCATCACATGGATAATGCATAGGAACAAACCC
The DNA here is from genome assembly GCA_037951105.1 of Echinarachnius parma. NCBI lineage: Eukaryota > Metazoa > Echinodermata > Echinoidea > Clypeasteroida > Echinarachniidae > Echinarachnius > Echinarachnius parma. The sequence continues at coordinate 76,119 of JBAMJV010007893.1, forward strand.
GCGTAATTCAAATGAATAACATTAGACAAACCAATGATAATGTAGAGTAGCACTTGTTATCACATACCGATACGTAGGTCTGTTGTTCGATCGATAAACAATAAATATATAATATAATTAATCATGTAGTAGCTAGCTAGGATTGTGTGTAGGTTGTAGAAGTATTGCAGATAATACACATATAGCATAACGCACGCAAAATTGTGTGTGTATTAGAGATTATCTACATACAAACTGAAAACTATTACATGTATTTATACATTTTACAGCTACTTGAATATAAGCACTGCATATTAGTTTGTATTAAATTCACTCTAAACAAAACGACAAATTTAAAACGTTGCAGAACAGTGTCCTTTGTGCTCATTTCTTCCTTTGATCATGCTGATCTGTGAATGATTGTTGATGTGTGTGTGTTGTATTCGTATATGCGCCGAATAACCATTTTATATACCAGAGAAAAACCAATCGCTCTGATTTTCATAATGTTTTGATATTGTAGTCACTCAATGACATTAACTCAAACCGTTCAGGACTAATTGATTTTGCTATAAAATTCATTTTCTATAGACCCTAGCCCGAGTATTTTCGGGACCAGTCCTGAATGGGCTAGATTTCGTCGCAAAATCTCTTCGTCTGCTTTGTAGAACGTGACAAGGCGAAACTGGATATAACATTAGAAAATACGAACAAGTCTCCAGGCAAAGTTGAAGTTAACAACTTTGAACTTGAATAAACATATGATGGTAACTCAATATTTATATGCTAAAATTAGATATTTCATTTGTCAAACAGATAATTTGTCACTAAAACTTGCAAATAATCATTCAAAACTAACAGTTATAGTTCAACGGTGATTGACTAGTATTATACGCGGTTAAGTTGCAGGGTTGTTTTCATTCAAGGAACTAAAGAATACAACGTATTTGGCACTTATTCCATAGTTGATGACTTGTAAACTATATGTCTGCAGAAAAAAACCTCCATGAAAATAAAAACAGTAGTGATTTTAGGCTAATTTCCTGATGCCAAATCTCACTTAGCAGCCAGTTTACGCCCCGCCCACATTTAGGGTAAAAAATCAGCAGCGTGATTGACATGTGATTGGTAAATCATCGGCTTACGTCATCTAGATAATTTAGAGAGGCGGCGTGTAAGAGACTATGGGGCGAAGTTCCTTAGATGACGTCACACCAATAGAGGGCAGCATAATCGATTTTGGCGATTTAAAAGGGGCGTTCCCAGGACAATAGATATTTACTAGCTACCCCAAAATGTATTGATTTCATGGGAAATAACTGCCAAATTCTTTTTCCCGAGGAAAATTACTTAAAGAGAGCACTATTGTGAAATTAGGCCATCTAGACGCTGTAGTTCATTTATCAATTACCACAAAAAGGCGCCATCCAGACACCTCGAGTTTCAGCCATTTTAAACATAAAAATGTGAATGTGATGATTGGTCAAATTAATGATAAATTAATAGAGAAATCATCAAAGGCAATTCTTTTCACCGTTTTGGTCGATCCTCAAACATGTGTAATATTGTAAAATATATATTTTTAATTTTGGAATAAAAGTTGGTCCCCCACATTGATTTTAATATGATATACCTATTTGTATATTAGTTTCTGAACCGATTTGATCTTATTCTGCCATTTAAAGGTCAATGCAACTCTACAATAGAGTTTATCCTACTTTATACATCGTAATGTGCTTGTTTATTTCGCATAGCATCACTTCGACTCAGATTTCTGCAAACACTATCGGCTACACCACAATTCACGCGAAAGCTGGAGGAGGCCATTATTAGTTCTGTGGGGAATATTGAGATCCATTAATATGCACTCCTGCATTCACCCAACCAAACCATTGTTTGAATACTTGTAGACGCTTTGATGAGTCTGCAAATCAGTGAAAAGATTTTTTCTATATTTTTTTTTCGGCCATACGCTCAGAAGTCAGAATTTCCGAAGCATGTCGGGAAATTGCATGAACATGGCCGCTCCCATCATCTTTTGCCTCCGTAACTAGGTAACAACTAGTACAAATTGGGTATGTTCACAAAAGGATTTCATAGGATCCAGTAGGCCAAAATTGCCAAGTCATGTATCAAATTAAATGTACGTTCACCCTCTAAATGATGATAGGTAGCCGAAAGCCATAGTTTCATAGTCCTTTAAATGTTGAGATTTTTTCGAATTTCACACTCAGTATGTCATTGCCTCATACAAAATTATTTCTTGAATCGCCCTCTATACTAAAACTAAACTAATACTTTTAAAAACAAATTGAATCAAAAGTGGTCACTATAACAACTTCAGAAAAATAATGTCATTACTTCAATTTATTGAAAATTTAATTTCAATTAACGTTACATACGCCAAGCAATACTTTCCTACATAACAAGACACTTATTATTAATCAAAATAGTCAATGACAGATACTCAGGAACACACACGGATAACAAACAAAATCGAAACATACTCAAAATATGTCAATGATCCTTAAAGTCATAAAACTAAACCGTAAACAATACTTTAGCAATCGAAGAGCCAATGAAGCCAATGAGGCAGACCATATCCTCTCAGAAGTAGAAAGTGAACCCATTAAATCACAGATTAAAGAGTTTCGTTGACTACATTTTGAAAGAAAAGACCATAAATATCCGCCTACATGACCATGATGACAAGCCAGTCATACCGTTACAGCACATCCATGTACAAACCCTCATTGTATTTTTGCACTTCCCCATTTGTCAATTATAAACTCGCTAACAAAGCTGTATTACTCAAATAGCCTCTCTGCCAATGATAATCTCACCAGACACTTTGGATATGTCCGTCCAAGTATAAACGACCAAGATGGAATAATTTTTTGCAGTATTGTCACTATTTCTTGTGTTTCATCCATTTTCCCCGTTGTCGTTTGATTGCAAGAGACATCATGAACTAGAAATGAACAGAACTGTTGTCAGTGTACAGTGTATCATCGATGAATACATGGTGGCATCTGATACAGTCAAATTAAACCGAAGTGAAGACGAACTTATTGGACATTGCTATTCCCCATTCCACGGGGGGGGGGGGGGGGGGGGGGGGAGGGGGTTTACCCCCCCCCCCCCCCCTTGGGCTGCCAAGTGAAAATGTATCAGTCAAAAAAGTGAAAAAAAAAAATCACTTACGGGGGTTCAAATAGCAAAACAAAAAATCGCCGCGGCTAGTGGACGAAAGTGAAAACAAAAGGTTACAAAAATCACTTACGGGGGTTCAAATAGCTCGTCGATGATACTCCGCATCGTCAATGGGTCACCCCCCCCCCCCCCCCCCCCCCCCCCCTTGGCAAAAAGCTAGATCCGCCCCTGGTTACACATTTTGAAGAGTGGAAGGGAAACATAAATGGCATCTCACTTTTGAACTGTGTGGGCTGAAATGCTTTTCCTTCAGTATCAAAGGTCCGCTGCAAGAAACCGATTACGGTGAATACTACATTTCTATCGATCCTACTAAGAGTTACCTCGCATTAAACCTTACAAAACCAGATACTACTATCCGAGAAGTGTTAACCAGCATGGTTAGTGACAACATGTCCTCCAAAACACCGACAAATGTTTCTCAAACTACAGGACATACGAGAGACGGAATTATACCTACGGGTACGGTACAGTCTCAATCCTCTCAAGAAACATGTAAAGTCCATCCATCACTCGACAGTTAATGCGAACAAGCAATGACAACCAAGTACATAGTTTTCATAATCAGAATCCTCACACTGTCTGTGGCACTTATGTGCAGCATCGTATCGGGGCTGTATCTCCTAGCGCGAAGACGCATCCGAAGTGCAAAGCCGGGCGTTAGCAACCAGAATTCACGGATGGCGAGACGATGGACCAGACATGCAAACGTAGTTGAAACAAATACGTCTTCTGGGACATTACAGCCGACTATTTCATCTAACCCAAGTGTCAATGATCCTACGGTCAACAGTGGTCCTTCGGGAGTTTATCGTAGAAATGGGCAACATGCTCATCTGCCACGGCCACTTCCCCAGACATCGGAGCTGCCTCCCAGAGCACATCACGGCACTGACGACACTGACCAATCGCCACTGGATGATTGCACGCCCTATGAAGAGATCGGGACCAGCTCTAATCTAGTGTCCATCAAGGAGAAGAAAGTGATGATGCAGCCGCAGGATGATCCGCGTGACTTACCATTGAGTTACACATTTAAACTTGATCGATCTCTTCATACATTCGGAAAAGAAAGAGCTTGCATTATGATGTTTCTAATACCTGGTCATCTCTTTACTTTAGATACAGTGGATCAATACCAGATTCGATACACTAGTACTGTTCGAATATCTGTGATAAAAAAATCCATTAAAATTCAATCTATATCTCGTTCGCTGATAAGTTAAAGGTATACAACAATAATATGCATGTACAGTTAAACCTAGGAGTATTGACCGTATCCGTGACCATGGTGACCGATTTTGAGTACTTCTATACTACGATATCGGATTTGAGCCCACAAGTAAAATTCATCTCAGACAGAAGCACTGCACCAGCAAAGTAGCACGAAGTTTCAGGCGTCATCGGTCCTTCTGATTTTAATAATAAACTACCCTGACAAACATGAAGGGTCTCACATAATCAGAGTCTGGAAATTGTTTGAGCCGCTCTCATCGATATACCACTAAATTACCACTAAATATATGTGTGTAATATATTGTCCTTCAAGGAGCCAATGCTGCTCTTGCTCAACCAACATGTTTGCTATCTTAGCACAGTCGTACCAGGTACGCAATTATCCTGTTCAAGTTAACACAGGGTGGCCCTCGTCATATATGGCTATAAGTTGCTGAAGCCGCATAGGGGCAGGGGATAGTCGGCTGAAGACAAGAACAAATATCCGGGCCAAATTCACCTCGATGACTTCTTTGACTCGTCTGCCTATTAGCTGATGAATTCGCACATGAATAATGAGTAGTACAGGATTACCGAGCTTACATGATTTAAGGATAATCTAAGATGGGCGAGAGCCTTTTGATACATTGAACAGATATCTGGGCATAGTTAAACCTTGATGACTTCTTTGACTCATCCGACTATGAGCTGCTGAAGCCGCGTATGGATATGGATTACTGTACAATCTGAAAAATAAGGGAGGATGATCCAGGCAGAGAGCCTGGTCAGAGATCCTGGTCAATGTAATATAATTGTATTTTACTAGTCCGACAACGAACAAGCACGCCACCCCCTGGCCATATGGCAAGCCAAACTCTACGGTGGACTTCCCGAGGTAGAAGACACACGGGTCGGCCCAAAATGAACTGGCAACAAAACATCCAACACGATCTCCAAGGCAGCCTCAGGAATAAGAACGACATCAGCACACTAACTGCTGACCGATCCAGCCGGAGAGTAATCCGGAGAGTGTTAATCGCTTCATGCATCGAACAACGCGGGAGCTAAGACTACAAACTGATGTAGCATCACAATGATGTGCGATATAAATATGCACCATTCTTATCAAGTGGATGAGGTTAAGTGTCACTTGAACACAACGAGACAAAGTGTATCACATCTTCTGAAAAGGGCCTTATTTGAACAGTTAATGTCATTTTTGTTTTCTTTTGAGAAAAAAACATATAATCTCATTTAAATTGCTATTATGTAAATTTGGGCACTAGATTATATTGTAAGCACAAGTGTTATTCTGTATAAAATCTTAGAATACCCATATAGGCCTTTATAACCATAGCATATTATAAAAGTCATTGTGTATTGTATTATACTGTTTAACTATTGTATGATTAACGCCCTGTTATCTTATTCGTTTTTTTATTTGAATGAAAACAGTATCGTGAATGGGACCTTCAGATCTATTTGTATATTCTGCAGTTCAAACATGATATAATAATTTCTATATTTTGCGACAAGTTTGAGCCACTAATATTTAGTTTACAGAAATGTAATGTATGTAATGTATACTGGTTAAAGTCATTTAGGATTTATACTCGTCGGTGTATAAACGTATAGTTTACATCATTATTGCATGTTATTCTTCCATGAATCTTTTTTATATTGGTTATTTGATCGCAATATTAATCAACGTAATTGTACAACCAACAAACTGTACATTCATTTTAGAAAGGAGACACCCGTACTAAATATACCTTCAATTGAAAATGATGTAGGCAATTGCGTTTGATTTGATTTTACTGGTAAATTTTCAAACATTTGTTGGCAATTGGTTCCAAACAAATACATGTATACGAATCTTTAAAGCATGTTTTAATATACATGCATATAAAATATGTTAAATAGTTCAATCAATAGACATAAATGATGTATCACTATTATACCGAAAAGCAGTTGAAAGAATGTTTACAAACACACTTTCGTACACCTACATGATTAGAAGAAGTTGTCGAGGCTCCTTTTTACGAACTCAGATTCAATCTGAGTAGTAGAATGTTTAATGTAAATGATTTTAATATTGTTTATATTGTTAGCCTATGGTCTGACATTTGTATTTGAGTTGATGTAGATAATGCGTTTCATTATGATCGATTAAACATAGAGATACAACGCACAGTACGTATTGCATGGACATATTTTATTAATTAAGGGTATAATTATATATTGTATATCAACCTTTATGAAAAGTAACATTGGTTATTACAGTATGTAGCTAACTGTATGTACTCACCATCCTATATTTAGAGCATTCAATACAAATTATTATACAAAAAGGTATATCTTTGTTCTGTGTGTACTTACATGGCTTTTTTAATCGTTTGAAATTGAGTTAAACACAATTATACAAATACAAAACATAAGAAAATGAAACAAACAAAATAATAACACTTTCAAAAACCTGCTTATTTTTGCCAGTGAATAACGAAAGCAAAATATAAAATGTGGATGATATTTTATTTTAAAATGAGGGACACTAAAATAAAGTTCTTGAAAAAAAAAAACACGAACAAAATAACATCATTAATTAAAACAAAACATATGGTCAGGATAATTATGTTGACGATCCTGTAAAACATAAAACCAATACCTAAGCATACATCAAGGATGGTTGAAGTGGAAACCAATCAAACACAAATCAAACCATAACAAAATGTATTGAAAGAGGTTATTTATAAAGATAATTAAAGGATTACATTGTTGTATTTTTATGGAAACATGAGCATGAAAGTGCAAGTAATAAATCACAGACTGAAGGAGAGTCGGTGACTAAGTTTCGACGGAGACAGCATACATGTCTGTGTACTTGACACGCCAGTCCGGACACGTATCACGTACAGGTCTAGATTACTTTTACATCCTCGATGAGTTCCTTCAATGTTCGTCGACAAGACAAGTACACAGAATAAAGACAAGCCTCTGATAAACTTAGACCAGTAATTGTATTGGAATATTCCCCATATTGGCACTCAAGAAGAGCGGGATGCAATATGGATGTGCTGTTGGCAATAGTGTCCTTGCTTCTTTTAGTCCAACCTTGCTATTTATTGACAGTGCATTGTGAGAGACATCGTGAACTAGAAGTGAATGGGACAAATATAAGTATCCATTGCATCACGGATAAATACTGGACTGGAGATAATACATTAAAATTCATTCGATCTAATGGAACAACGATTGGTAATTGTGGTTACGATTTTTGCAGTTCTATTTATTGCACAATATGGTGTAGAACTGACAAAGAACACATGCCTCGCTTTAAAATTGAACTTTGTGGTCTGAAGTGTTTTTCTTTCAGTATAAGAAAACCTCTGCAAGAAACTGACTACGGTGAATACTACATTTATGTCGATCCTTCTGAAAAATATCTCGTATTCAACCTTATAGAAGCAGAGGCTCCCGGTCAACAACCATCAACTGGAACCAACGTCTCTCATCACGACCACAACAATTTGAACTCCATAACACCAACGACAGACTCGGCTGAAAAGCGCCTTCCTGTAACTACACGGCATGCAATCAACGGGACTAAACCAACTGTTTCTGTGCTGCCGTTGGGTTCGGGACAATACTCGACAGAAACATTTATGATCCAACCATCGACCGAAAGTTCAGTCATGCAGCCAATAACACCAAGAGATATAGTTTTCATAATCACTATCTTGATATTAGCTGTGGCAATTTTGTTCACTGTTTTAGCTCGAAAAAGAAATGAAGGACTAAACATGAACCATCAGAACTTGTCAGTTGCCCTGTCACGATCTAACACAACTGATGACATCCATATGGTTTCACGACAGCCAACACTTTCATCGTCCCCAATTGTACACGCCTTTTCTGCCACCGGGGATCAGTCGGGAGGCAGCCAAGGGAATGCAGCTCAGGCAAATGTGTCGTGGACACTTCATCCTCAGGCCCCGGAGTTGCCTCCGAGGCCGTGTCATGGCACTACTGACATGGGACCAGAGGACGATTGCACGCCATATGAAGAGAGCGGGACCAACTTTAATCCAGCGCCCACTGTACGCAGACATCACTCTCAGGTGACCTCAACGGTGCTCGATGTGTCTGTAATTGGTGCAGACCAGGGAGGCCTACACAATGAGAACACATACTGCACGGTGGGTGATTGCAAACAAAATGAGGTGAACAAACAGGCGGCTGTAAGTGGTCAAAACATACCAACTCCATCCGTCGAGGACTTATCGGTAGACTGTAATGCAGTCGATGATGATATCCTTAGTGCCCTGTATGCCAAACCTGAGAAGGGAAGGAAAATGCACCGTCAGAAGTTCAACAATGACCTGCGCTTTAACTGTTCTTCACATACCGGCGATTCTGACTACGATGATCTTAGACCGAACTCGGGAAATGTTTGCATTGTGCTTTGGCAAATAGTTGGTCAACTGTGGACATGACATACATTGTAAGAAAGAAATGTATCCACGGCCAAATGCCAACAAAATGTCACGTTTAACCGCCGAAAATATGCTACACTACGCATGCGTTGATCATGTCGATATTCTGAAGTATATAATGCACATCTAAAGCTAATAATATTAAATCTTTTCATGACCGACTTTCAAACCTTCTATCCTACGATGTCGTATGGAAACACAGCATCAGCGTTCATCGCAGACACAGGAGAAGCGGCCACTTATCCACCAGAACCTGGAGTTGCCCACGCTCCAACTGATGTCAGGGATGACTATCCGACCCGCGCTATACGTCTCATTGCTTCCGAGCCTGGGGAGAGTGATGTCGCCTTTTCACCTAGTTCTGACTACAGTCTCCTCCGTCGCTATGCAGATGAAATCTCTCCTCCTAGAAGCGATGGAACCTGCACTGACGTCGGGCAGCCGACATTGTTTCAATCGGCTGCTCATAATCCTCTAGGGCAGGTGTCTGATGTCTTGGAGGCAGGCGGTGCAGCAAGTGGGAGAGTGCCATCAGGCGTAGTCTCTCACAGAGTTCCGGGCCAACTTTACCTGGACGAGTTCTTTGACTCGTCTGACTACGCGCTGCTGAGGCCGTAAGTGGATCAGGAGTAACGTAATAACCAAACCAGTGGCAACGTTTAGAGTACTCATTGGCTAACATATGACCACTGTCGAAAATCTTCGTTCAAGATCCGGAGTGTATTATAAGTTCTTTGACTTGTATGTTTTTATGCTGCTAATGAGGCAAACAATGGATATAAAAAAGCAGGACAATCAACGCAGATCCGAAGTTTATCTTGACACTCGTCTGGTTTCACTCGATGACTCTGAGCTGCTAAAGACAAACATTTTAAACTGACATAAGGAACGGGCTTGATGATGTTAACAACAATTCTTGCTCACGATAATTCTGATTTTTAACCTTCATATCTTTAATTATTCACATAATATAATTATTACAATGTGTATGCCACCGTGTTTCGTATTTCTCTTTTACACTGTATTTTAGGATTATGACAGTTTTTAATGACATAATGTGTGAAGTTCATTCGTGTATAGTCAACTGTTTTTTGGAAGAATTTAATGCAGTATTGTATAAAGCTCATTAGTCTTTATAACCATGCAAGGCATGATCATGCCTAGAAGTAAATGTTTTTTAATGTTTATAGAAATAGTTATAATTGTAATGAAGATCATTATTGTTATTATTGTCTTCTTTTCCATTTCCAAGTGGATGACACATTTCTGTAACATGTATATGTTTGAAGACCAATACAATTTGTCCTATCTTATCTTATCTTATTTTATCCTATCTTATCTTATTAACTAATTAAACGTGATCAATATGTAGAAATGCTTGTACAAATATAAAATAAAACATTAACTAAAGGCCTTTATATCTTTGGACATGGAATACCTTGTCAATATTGTTGATAAACAAAACAATTAAACTGATGATATAAGAATGGAACTCTTGCAGTTATATCTTATAAACTATTATCAATTTGGATTGCCAAAAACATACAATGTATAAGCTTGATTCTGTACATTGAAGCAAAGGATATTTGAAAAGTGTACGGTTTTTGTTCGGTGTGCTCGGGTTCTATGATTTACCGCATTCAATATTTTAATATTTTGTAATTAATAAGTACTTTAAAAGTACATTAGGAACTCAGCACATCAATTCTCTATTGAACAATACACATAATCGGGAATTATTGAACATCGACATCATTAGACGGAATAATAGAAATACATGACGACTCGAGATTATTGTTATATGGATAATTACGGAGGTATATTATGTCAAACGATATTCATAATCAAAAGTTCTGTACAAAATAATCATGTAAATTAAAACTTGATATTAGATGGTTGTGAATATATCGCAGCTAAGGTGCAGCACATTATATCATGTATAGGTAACACGAACATCATTAAAATACATGATTATAGAGCTTTAGAGAAAATGTGTACAAACCAATGACGTGGAGAATAACACACATATATTTCTTACGGATGTATGCGGATCTGTTTGTCAATTGATGGTAATAATTACTCTAGACAAAATGTATCATATAATAGCTTGATATAACCTATTGTGAAATTTTATATCACATCGCGAATATGTGGACATATAACAAATATACGCACTGATTATTGTTTGTGTATTATAATACTTGTTTTATTTGTATTTTATTTCCCTTTCGGTAGGAAGATATTTACGATTGAAACTTTCAGATTTGTAACTGTCCACTGGATAGTCATAACTGTGTACAAAATCAGTGAAATCTGTGAGCAAATACCACTTTGCATTTTCGATCGTTACTCGGCCATATAGATCAATTTGACATGAACAATTTCCCACAGTGGACATATTATAACAGTTATTTGGAAAGTCATACATTTGATACCATCAGTTACATGTATATTGTGGAGCTTTGAAGTCATTGAAATATTTTTTTGTTGGACATCTCAAATAATTGTCTGTTTTTTTTTAATTTTTTTTTTATTCCATGTATAGAAATGGCTTTTCATAATTGTTAGGTCCAACTTAGAGTTAAAGTGATACCTGTAAAGTGTCAGATATTGCACAAAATGACATTTGAGACTTCAATCCTATATCAATATCATTGTAAAATACAATTGAAAGATTTGTGAAAGTTTGAAAGAAAACGAACACTGTTTACCTAGTGAAATAAACGAATATTGAGTTCATATTTTATCACCGAATACTGATGGTCTGCCATACATTTGTCACAGTAATAATCAGCCGTTTGAGATATTCGCACCCGTGTATGATTACAGACGTAGTACAGAATTCATGGAATTTGTGCTCGCTGGGTTCAAAGTTCAATCTCCGGAATGTTCCCACGGTGCTGCAATGCGGACGCGTTTAGCTACAACAATTGTACTTTTTTTCAATTGCGTTGATCAACGCTTTTCAAATAATGATTTTCAATGATAATTATCTTCACACTAAAGGGACATTTGAAAAAATCAAACCCTATTTTATTCTTCTCTTACCATAAGCTAAACAACACGGTAGAAGAGAAACGAGGAAGCTCCAAGTAATTTTCGTGGATTTGGACACTTTACAGGTATGACTTTAAGTTCAACTTGGAATCTTTGTCAAACCTCCCCCTGTATGTGTCTGAATATGGTTATCTTGCTAACTAAATGAAAGCAGCGTCCATCGTGTCCATTGAAGTATGAGATAATGGTATTTATACCATTTTAATAGTAACACACAATTTTAGTCATTGAAATAAATATACACGATACATTACATTGGTCACTGATCATGCTGAAGGACTCAATTAAACTAAAAGGGACGGTGTGAATGTTCACGTTATTTATCAAATTGGGCAAGATTTTACAAATTATGGTATGGTTTTGCGACAGTTAATTGGTGGAATACATTTTGGTTGTTAAAAGTAGTGTTGAGTATTGGTATTTCCCGAAGTGCCCCCCCCCCCCCCCGATATATTTCTGTGAGATAATGAAAAAATAACTGTCAAATTCGAAAGAACATACAGTTTTGATGACGGAATAAACTTTATTTGATCAAAATCGGTTCAGAAACGGCAGAAATATCCATAAATATATTCGTATTCAAAATGTTCTTTACCGGCAATCACCGGGCGATATTTACACTTTTAAGAAAAAAAAAAAAAAAAATGCTTGAAGACTACTTTGAAAACAAATCTGAAAAGGTTTTTAAAAAGTCGTTGATGATATCTCTATTGAATCATTAAATAAAAAATAAATCCGATGATTTTTTTTTTAAATAGCGCCCTATTGATTTGTAACGGCTCTTTTTGAACGATAAAAGGGATTTTACTTTAGTCGTTTGTAACTATGTTTACTTTTCGAGCATGGTGAAGTATTACTTTGTACCGTAATGGTGCAGATTTTGGTTACTAAAGTTAAGTTTGACTTATACTCAACTATCCCTTTAACTTTACACAATTTTGTTTTCTTCATGAAAATGCATCGCCTCTCTTCTCTTATTCTCAGATATGTTAAATAATAATTACATGTGCATGCATTTAAGGTAAATTGATGGTCCAGGATATTTACACAGAATAACAACCTATGAACATGTTCAGTGGTATTTTATGTAGTATCATGACCGTGGCATGACAAATGTTAGCAACTTGCCATCTAGAGAGGGCGGCAAACAAAACTAACCGAAATCATAACTTTTACATGAAAAATCAAATCGCTCTAACTTTCGCTGTAGGGTATCTAAACTTGTCTCCCTTTCATCCAGTCCACACTTGTATATGTTGAGGAACATCCCCCGTAAGAACACTGTCTAACCCTGCTCATGATTTTTCTATGAATAAGAACAAAGTATAATATATGCTAATATGGATGATACATTGACAAAAAAAGTGCCGGCTAATTCGAAGACACTAATAAACTAACATCATTAATTAAACAAATTTGATGAAATAAGTTGGCTATCCTTTAAGTCATACAACTAAATATGTAATGATAAATAAAGGATGGTTGAAGTGAAAAACAATCGAAACAAATCTTTTATACAGGCTACGAGTGAAAACAAATTAAATAATAGAAAGATGATTTATTGTGCTTTTCATTTAGACATAGTCTCGAAAGTGCAACGAATTCAGGAGATTTGTTGAATAGAGTTTCTGATGGGACGAATATAAATGTATATCCACTTGACACAAAAGTATTGTCTCCACGTCCAAGTCTGTTTAGGTTAACCCTTACGATGCTTTCCTATGAAAGCTTTCCGTCAAAAACACTATTATAATCTCGAACTAGCAGCTATATATTATAATCTCGTGCCATCGCATAACTCCCTGTCAATTGGTGGACATATCTGAGTGCCACTGCTTAGTTGGTCACATCCACATCTTCAATTGCGCACGTACATTAATGTACCAGACGAAGGGACCTAACCGCACTCACAATCTTCTACAACTGTCTACATAGCTCTAATAATTTTCGACCGATGACTGTGTTTCCCGCTCGGAATGTTATGCAGCTCTTTAATTCAAGCAAGAAGAGTAATGCAGTATGGGTTGGTTTTTTGCAGTAATGCTATTGTGTCTTTTCGTTAAGCCTTGTTATTTATTTTCATTCAAGTGCGTGAGACATCATGAACTAGAAAAGAATGGGACGGACGTGAGGGTTCGTTGCATCAGTGATGCATACTGGGCAACAGATGAACACATTGAACTGATTCGATCTGATACGTCAATTGGTTATTGTGGTTCTACGGAATGCAGTCCCATATTTTGCTACATTTGGTGCAATACTGTGCGCGTATATGAACCTCATTTGAGACTTGAACTGTGTCATGCTTGTGGGATGAAATGCTTTTCCTTCAGTATCAAAACTCCCCTGGAAGAAAGTGATTACGGTAAATACTACATTTCTGTCAAATCTACGGTCAAATACCTTGCATTCAACCTTGCAGAATTTGAAACTACCAGTCTAGAAGTGTTAGACAGTGACAACGTGTCCACCGGTATATCGACAATTCAAACTACAAGGCATACGAACGATGGAACAAAACCCACTGTTTCCGCGATGACATCGGGTACGGTGCAGTCTCAATCTCGGCCATCAGTCTCACCAGAACCATGTACGGTCCCACCATCTGACGAAGGTTCAGTCGGGCAACCAATAAGCCCCAGGGACGTAGTTTTCATAATCACTATCTTGATCTTATCTATGGTAATCTTGTGCTCTTGTTTAGCGCGTAAAAGAAGTGAAAGACAAAATATCAACCACCAGGACTTTTCAGTTGCCCTGACAGGATCAAATACAACTTATGGTATGGATATAGCGTCATCGTCATCACCAGGCACCAGACTTGCCTCCGAGACCATGCAAAGTTGCTTCTGTCATGGGGCACTCGCAGGTGTATGATTGCACACCCTATGAAGAGAGCGGGACCAACTTTAATCCAGTGTCCACAATACGCATACGTCACTCTCAAGTGACCCCAGCGAGTCTTGATGATTCTGTACTTGGAGCACACCAGGGAGGCCTACAGAATGAGAACACATACTGCACGGTGGATGATTACACGCAAAATGAAGTCAACGGGCTAAGGGCCAATGGTCACAACATACCAACTCCAACCGTCGAGGACCTATCGGTTGAGTGCAATGCACCCGATGATGATATCCTTGGTGCCCTGTATGCCAAACCAGAGAAGGGAAGGAAAATGCATCATCAGAAGTTCAAGAATAACTGTTCCTCTAAATGTCCTGCGAATGTGAGCGATTTTGACTACGATGATCTCCGACCAAGCTCTGGAAAGAAAATGTTTGCATTATGCTTTGGCTATTTAGTTGGTCAACTGTGGATTTGACATAGTGTGTAAGATAATAATGTTATAGCAAGGCAATATGCCAGCTAAATTTCATGTTTCTACTAGCGAAAATGTGTTTCACTTGTCATGTGTCGATCATGTCGATAGATATATAAATTTTACAATTTATACTGCCCACATTAAGCTAGAATTATTAATTCCTATGATGACTGACTTTTAAGACTTATATCCTACAATGTCGTATGGAAACCCACCCGCAGCTTTCATCGCAGACACAGGCGCATCGGCCACTTATCCACCAGAACCTGGAGTTACCCACGTTCCAAGTGATGTCAGGGATGACTATCCGACCCGCGCTATGCGTCTCATTGCTTCAGAGCCTGGGGAGAGTGATGTCGCCTTTCCAGCAAGTTCTGACTACAGTCCCCTCCGTCGCTATGCCTGTATAACCATGCAATGCATGACCATGCCTAGAAGTAACTGTTTGTTAATGTTTATAGAAATGGTTATAATTGTAATGAAGATCATAATTGTTATTATTACCTTCTTTTCAATTTGCAAGTGGATGAAACATTTCTGTAACATGTATAAATTATGTTTGAAGACCAATACAATTTGTCCTATCTTATCTTATTTTATCTTATCTTATCGTATTAACTAATTAAACGCGATCAATATCTACAAATGCTTGTAAAAATATAAAATAAAACATTCAGAAAAGGCCTTTATGCCGTTGGACATGGAATACTTGTCAATCTTGTTGATAAACAAAACAATTAAACTGATGGTATAAGAATAGAACTATGGCTTTTAAATAAAACTGTTATCAATTTGAATTGCCAAAAACATACAATGTATAAGCTTGATTCTGTACATTGAAGCAAAGGATATTTGAAAAGTGTACGGTTTTTGTTCGGTGTGCTCGAGTCGTATGATTTACCGCATTCAATATTTTAATATTTTGTAATTAATAAGTACTTTAAAAGTATATTAGGAACTCGGCAAATTAATTCTTTATTGAACAATACACATAATCGGGAATTATTCAACATCGACATCATTAGACGGAATAATAGAAATACATGACGACTCGAGATTATTGTTATATGAAGAATTACGCAGGTATATTATGTCAAACGATGTTCATAATCAAAAGTTCTGTACAAATATAATCATGTAAATGAAAAGTGTACGCTTTTTGTTAGGTGTGCTCGAGTTCCATGAGTCACTGCATTCAATATTTTCTAATTAATAAGTACTTTGAAAGTATATTAGGAACTTAGCACATTAATTCTTTATTGAACAATACACATAATCGGGAATTATTCAAGATCGACATCATTAGACGGAATAATAGAAATACACGACGACTTGTGATTACAATTATATGGACGAGTATTATGCAGGTTTATTTTCTCGATCGATGTTCATAATCAAAAGTTCTGTACAAAAATAATCATGTAAATTAAAACTTGATATTAGATGGTTGTAAATATAGCGCAGCTAAGGAACATCACATTATATAATGTATAGGTAACACAAACTTCATTAGAATACATGGTAATAGAGCATTAGAGAAAATGTATACAAACTATTGACGTGGAGAATAACACTTGTTATCCCTTAAGGTTATACACAGGTCTGTTTGTCAATTGATGGTAATAATTACTCTGAAAGAATGTATCCTATATCAGCTTTATATAGTCTATTATGACATTTTGTATAACATCGCAAATAACTGGACATATAACAAATAACCGCACTCGTTATTGTTTGTGTATTATAGTAATAGCTAGTTTTGTATGACAGATTGTTAACATGAACATACAAATGCTTGTTGTTCATATCCGGAGCTACTGGATTAAAACAAAACATAAAATGTATTATTTTATCTCATAAAATTAACGTTATCATGTTGGGAAATAATATACAACAATTTAATACAGTGTCTTTAGTTTTAATATCTTCCTTAGTTGATCTGTGAACGGTTGCTGTTTGTGTGCGTTTTGTGGTCGTATATGAACAGAATAACACCAACGAGCATGAACAATAACTATTGTTGCTTTGAATTTCTAAGATCAATGAGGGATATAGTTAATAAGGTATTCTCACCCGTTATCAAACTATGGTAAGAAATTGTTAACTTCAGTTGTCATGATTGTGTCCCAACAATTCTTTCTCTTCAACATGGAATTTTTATTTATAGTTACATTGACTTTGATTTTTCTTCTGGGTTGTATGTACAGCGTGTTTTGTACAGCTTAAAAAATCCCGATCATTACTCATCAGTTATGAACAAAAATTGATATTTCACAAACTTACACTGCTACTATTTACATAAATATAATACATAGCATTCATTTATACTGAACACATTTTCAGTAAGATACTGGTAATTACTGCTAATTTAACGGTATCGCAGAATACAGTAAATAAACAAAAACAAATTATATCAAGCATCACATGCAAAATATATAAACAAATCATGTAGGCCAGTACACTCAAACAATGTAAAATACTAATACAGGGTGGCCGATACAAAAAGAAAAAGGGTACTTCCCAAAATATAGTAGCAAAATGATTGTGTCCATCGGATATGTGTTATAGGGCGCTATGAGTGACACCATGTCAGGTTCTCATTTTTGTCATTTTTAAAAACCAATTTTTGACTAATAAATCGCACTAAACTGTCCGTCATATCATCGAACATGCATGCCTATTCCCTCGGTACACAGCTGAATGCACAGTAACAATAGCGTGCGTATTGCTCGTTGTTCAATGCTATGACGGGCAGTAAGTGCGATCTATCACACACTGACTTGGTACAAATTGACAACAGTTGGAGCCTGACATGGTGTCACTTATAGCCCCCTAAAAAATAAATACACTTACAAAATTGTTCTTTTTGGTATCTCTTTTCATTGGAAAACATACCCTATCCAATGGATATATTTATTTTGTGCCCAGTTCCGTTTTTTTTTTTTTTTTTTGGGGGGGGGGGGGGGGGACCCTGTTTACCTACTTGTGTGTTGTAGGTAGTAGGCGCTGTTTGGCACGATAAATTAAGACTATTAATATGATATTTTGTTTATTTAATTTAAATGGTCATACACGGTTATAATCTGCAAGTCCAATGAAACCGAGCATATTAAGCTTAAAGTCATACATGTAAAGTGTCCAAATCCACGAAAATTACTTGGAGCTTCCTCGTTTCTCTTCTACCGTGTTGTTTAGCTTATGGTAAGAGAAGAATAAAATAGGGTTTGATTTTTTCAAATGTCCCTTTAGTAAGAAGATAATTATCATTTAAATCTTTTATTTCAATGACGTTAATTAACGCAATTGAAAAAAAGTACAATGTCTTAGCTGAGAACGTCCGCATGCAGCACCCGTGAGAACTTTGCGGAGATTGAACTTTGAGCCGAGCGAGTTCAAATTCCATGAATTATGTACTACGTGTGTAAAAATACACGGGTGCGAATATCTCAACAAACGGATCATTCATTACTGCTACAAAAGTATGGAAGACCATCAGTATTCGGTGATAAAATATGAACTCAATATTCGTTTTTTTCACTAGGTAAACAGTGTTCGTTTTCTTTCAAACTTTCACAAATCTTTCAATTGTATTTTACAATGATATTGATATAGGATTGAAGTCTCAAATGTCATTTTGTGCAATATCTGACACTTTACATGCATCACTTTAAACGTACTAGGCTATATCGGGGCAAAAGGAGTTGATTATATTACAGTCTTTATAACCTTCTCTTTATTTTCTTATCAAAGAAGAATAAAGCCACAGATAGTGTAAACTCCAAGAGGCGCATGTTCCCCATCAAGTCGTCATCAAAGCAGTGTAGACGTCTGTCGACTCTGTTGATTGGACGATCGGCATGGTTGTTGTGACGTCATCAGAGCCGCATGTATCCTTGAACTGCAGCAGGATGGTGAAGTAAGTAATGAGGGCGCTTATCACCTGTTAATTTAATGAATATGGAGATAAAACAAAACATTTATTTATGTGACACACTTTAGCAAAACCATATATTTACACAAGTATAAAAAAAAGCAAATCTGGTCAAGTTCATATAATCCGTCCAAGGTCTGTCTACATTTGTGTCAGATATATCACATAATATGGACTTAGCTAGGTTAGAGGCCGAATTCCATCACGTCATGGTAGCTCAGGTTCTAACTGTTGCTTGGAACTAATATAAACGGGATAAAAAACAACAACAAAAACAACGAAGTCTGGCGTTGTTGCTATGCAAGCCTGAAAAGCGCTATGGTCATTGACTTGCGAGAGCGAGTGACGTCAGCCGCCTACAAAGTCAATTGCGAGCCAAACTACGTGGAAAGCCAAATTGTCGTCGTGCATAGATTTTTATTTGGATGACCAGTGTCATCAAAATAAGCTACAATATAGTTTGAGGGTGTTCGATTCCCGTCGATAAAACGGATCTACTCTTCGATATTATGTTTAGTCAATAGAGGTTGTGAGTGGGTGCAAGCCCTTCTTGTACACTCAATGGGACGGCAAAACAAGAATAACGCGTTGATATATTCCCTGCTAGATTTTGGATTCCCATTAGACATGTTAGAGTTGTCAATGGGTTGAGCCATAGAGTAACTTTAATACAATAGCTATGCGACAAAATTGCATCTAAGAATGGACTAAATACATAGGCGTATAGGGGGGGGGGGGGGGGTACAATCATAACGAATGGTCTCGGCCCGCGAAAACCAAGTGGTCTTGGTCTCGGCCATGACATTTTTGACGGATCTCGGTCTCGAAATTCTCTGTAGCATCTCGGACTCGGCTTCAATAAATCCTCACCGACACAACCCCCCCTCAAAATATCCTCACTCACACCCCGTTCTAAAAGTCTCCAGCGACACCCCCTCCAAAATCTCTTCACAGACACCCCCATCTCGAATATTTTGGTCGACGAAATAACCCCCCTCCCCCTTTAAAAAATCCTAGGTACGCCACTGACTAAATATAACGGAGACTTACAGCCAAGACTCGCTCTGTGGTGATGACGAAACATCCCAGAACGGACATCCCGATTTCTGGTCCATCCAGCCGGGCCAGGAACAACATCTGGATCTGGGAAATGTTGGATATGAACAAAACTTCCTTCATTTTTATAATTCCAAAGGTGATACATTTTTAATGGCTGAATAAACTTAGCTCGGAAAAGGTGTTGGGTTTTGTTTTCCTACGAGGTGTATAATTATGGTCCTGTTTGATCGTGTGATTGTGTTATACAAATGAACATGGCATTCATTAATAATATTGCCAAGCTGTCCAATACTGTGATTCGATTTCTATAGCTCAAAACAGCATTGTGAAAGTAACCGCTAACATCATTCGATATTGGCCAATTTAATTAATCAATATTATTGAAATAAAATTTCGTAAAAGCCGAACGTTTGAATCGTTAAATGCAGAAATGTCAGTTTGAAGTTAAAAGTGCGCAGATGAGTCGGACCAACATTGTACCGCATGTTCGCCTGTCTACGCCGGGATGAGTACCCGTGGGTACACTCTGGAACAGCTCGCATGCTTAGCTTTTGCTTGCAGCATACAAGCGGTTGTATTGAAGCACTTGGTAATACGCATTTTCGAACAAATAACAAATAACGTTGTCAACATGTTTACATTAACAGGTACGTGACTGTTATGATATTATTCTTTAACATGGTATGTGAGCAAAGTGCATATCTAATCTTTTTGTGGAGGGTGTTTTCAATAATGCTATAAAGTTTCAACACAAGCATAACATAAGACTGTATGGTTATACACTTTACAATTTATCTTGATTATGATTATGCACACCTGAGCTATTTCTGGGTCAAAGGAATCCGTCTGCAAATCATGGACATGTCGCCTGAGCGAGTGGGCCTGGTAATAAAAGGAAAACTGTTAGAAAATAAGTCAGTTTATTTCAGTCAGTTTATTTATGTCAATAAATGAGAACAAAATCATTCAAATGTATAGTTTCGATGACAATTATAACAACTCTGGAATAAGGAGCAAAATTAGTTGCACGCGAAACAGAGGGTACTTGATATTATTTTTGTAATGAATCTCCAAAACTAATTTCTAAAACATCTTCACTCCCTGTCTAATAGTTCTCCCTCCAAATGAAACAGAGTACGCATTGTCATTAGTGGTTGTTGCATGTAACAGCTGGTAATACAATACCGAAATAATCAATTCTCTTCTTGATCAGCAGTTTAACATCAGGCAATGATGGCTGTCTTTATACAAATATTACATTAAATGAAAAGGTATTGCAAGTGACCTACTACTCTTTAAACTGTTCCTAATACCTCCTTCTGTAAATAAACGGCGAAATATTGGCCATTTTATGATTACAATAATGATTGAATAAACGTAATCTGTAGATTTTCCGGGCCCCGTACGATGGTCTTTGGCTTAAAAACATAAATCTCACGGCTCCCGTGAACACAAACCGATTGCCCGTACGGGTGCCTTATGGTGTTCTTACGATGCCTCTACGGTACCCTTACGATTCTTAAACAAATTCTGCTGATACCTCACGGTTACCGTGAGGCGCCATTTCGGCGCCCTTGCGGGGCGCTTGTGGTGTGCCGATAGTCCCTCCATGGCGAACGTACGATTTAGTATTCATCGCACGGTGATCGTGTTTAATATATTGGGTGCCCTTTCGGACGCCGCACGGCCCGCATACGATTGCAGTTCCATCGCACGGCGCCTGTGCAGAACATTCTAGGGTCAACGGGGATGCCGCACGGTGTTTCTGGGGTGCCCGTACGGGACACCCCCCTCTAGGACTCTCTCCCCAATCGCCGCTACGCTGCTCGGACTTCGCCGCTGGGTTCAACCCCCCCCCCCCCCCTCCCTTAGCAAAAAAGCTAGATCCGCCCCTGTATCTCCCAAAATGATTTGACCAAAACAAAGTAGGGGACATTTAAAGATGCATATACAAAGACTTAAAGTGTATACCGCAAAATGATAGTGGCGCAATCACATGCGATCGCGAACATTACATTCACGCTGAAATGGACAAGACAGGATAAGCATTTTATGACAATGTTCTCAACATTAAAAAATTAGGGTAATCTTTTTATCTGTTTGTGCACTTGAAGTACTGAAAATGATTTTTTGTGTAAATTACTGTGTACTAAAAATGAAAAACAGGGTTATTATCGTGCGCCAATTTATACCATTTGGTGTAAATAAAGAAAATTATTTCCTAAACATGTACTTGAAACTCCGCGAGTGGTAATGTTTCACTTTCATGTTCATGTGTTCACATTTTGAGTACGAAGTGACACCGCGGGTTGATGGTGATGGTGATGATGCTGGTGGACCCCGACTGACATTAGTACTTGCAATTATACCCTTGCATTAAATGTGGAGCATTATACAGGGTGGCCCAAAAAAAAACGGAACGGGGCACTTCCCAAAATATAATACCACAATGTTTATGTTCATCGGATAGGGTGTCCTTTCCAATGAAAAACGATACTAAGAACAGTAATTTTGGTCAGGTCGTTTTTGTTTAAGGACGCAGTGAGTGAGACCATGTCAGGTGCCGATTTATGTCGATTTCGACCTAGTCAATGCCAGTTTAACCGCACTCCTTGCCCGTAATACCATTCAGCGACCATGTCCATTCTCTCGGCACACGGCTGAGTGCACACCAACAATAGTGCGAGATGCTCAAAGCTATGAACGGCGGTTCGTGCGATTCATCAAGCGCTGGCTCAATACAAATTGACAAAAAAGAGAACCTGACATGGTGTCACTCACAGCGCCCCAAAACAAAAACTACACGACCAAATTGACTGTTCTTGGTATCGTTGTTCATTTGAAAAGACACTCTATCCGATGGATATAATACATATATATGTTACTATATTTTGGGAAGTGCCCCGTTCCGTTTTTTTTTGGGCCACCCTGTATAGTTGTTGTCATACAGCCATAGTAGTTATAATAATTTGACATGTACAACATTTGAAAAGGTTAGATGAGCTGGAGCGATGAAGAGGTCAAACTTTTACTTACCTGTTCATGCAACCAAACAGCGGAGAGTGAATAGGCGATTATGATCGTGAAGCTGAACGTTAACCACACGGCAAACTGATCCAATTCGAACTGACTCGTATACTGTTCGGTTAAAATAATGTAGCTCATGAAAAGTATGCCAACTGTATTTGAAATGAAAGCAATGCCGAGAATCGGGGAGAATGCGTTGTCGGCAAGGTCGACTAGCAGGCAGATGTGGGCATGCCGGCGACGGAACGAATCCAAGATCGATCCGTTGATAAAACTGTTCCTCAGTTGTGCCCTTTTGAATTCTTCCGTCAACTCTGAAAAGAGGGAGGACATTATGTAGCAGAACAATGCAAACATGCTCGGTGGAAAGATATTGATAACAATAACGTACTGACTAAGTATCTGACCGCTAATATAGAATATCACTTGCACAATAGGCTTTTCCTGGTAATTGAACATACCGTTCAAGTTGTTTATGATCGCGAATAAAAGTCCACTCACTGCTATTAGGGAGTTTTCGCTTATGTGAACGAGAACGAGTTTCCCGTCCTAGAACGACCGTTTCAGGGTGGCCCAGAAATAACGGAACGGGGTATTTGCCATTGTGATAATATGTTCACTGGATAGATAATCTTTTTAAAAGAAATTCGTTATTCCGAACACCCAAACAAAAACATTACTGTTGATGATAGCAAAGTTCTTTTTAAAAGATTATCTATCCAGTGAACCTAGTCTGTATATTTCTTTATAATGGAAAGTACCCCGTTCCGTTATTTCTGGGCCACCCTGTATAAGCAAATAATATGCGTATGACGTAATACTCCACGTTGGCACTGTTTAACAATAGTAACTAGGTCCGGTAAGCTCCGGCATACTTATCTTGCCGAACCTAGTTACTATTGTTAAGTTTGCCAACGGGGAGTCTATACGTCATACGAATATTATTTGCATACATCACAGAAGCGGTCTATTGGATGTAGTCAACCCGTGCTGTTCACTACCTGTTCGCTGCCTTTGAACCATTTTCGTTTTTAGTTAACGCGCGTTCACAATGACGTCGTTCCCTTCTACACACAATCATGACAAACACTCACACACACCTTACACTTTCAAACATACACATGCGCAAACACACGACCCGACTGAATTATTCAAACTCCAACACAGACACACACACACACACACGCATTCAATCACACAAAACACACACACACTTACACACACGTATACTCACACGCACAAACATCCACTCCCGCACGCACGCACGCACTCGCACTCAAACAAACAACAATGCACACAAACACCCCACACATGCGCTCACACAAACACAAACCCTTACACACGCGTATACACACAAACACAACATTAATAAAACTCCCACACATACGCATACAGATACACAACACACACCCACACAAACACATGAATGCACACTCACAAATGCACACAAACACCCACAAACGCACATCCACATAAACACAAACACACGCACGCACACTCATCCACGCGAGCACTCAAACAAACACAAACACACGCACACACTCAAACAAAAACCCATACCCGTACACATACGCAGATACACACACGCACGCATGCACTCGCATTCCAACAAACACAAACAAACACATATACACTCACAAACACACACACACGCACAAATGCGCACACACGTACACAAAGCCACACACGCACACATTAAAACACACACGCATACACCAGTTACATAATCCACCACACATACACATACACACGTATAAAACACACACACACACACACATATACATGTTGATACTTCTCTGATTACGTAATTCTGAAGACGGTGCACTGGATTTGGGCATGAACTAGTGCTCAGATTGGCCAGACGACGAGAGAGAACGTAAGTGACGTAATTTCTCGCCTAAATGACGTCATTTCTTCTAGTAGGGGCCACAAATATGGGTGTTCACTGCAGTTTGGGGTACAATTGTTTTACTTGGCATACAAACTCCTTGGATCAAAAGAAGAAAATGTATCCAAAGAGACACTCTGTATATCAATTATGGAAATTAGGCCTAATTTGCATAGATACAGAGTGTCTCTTTTGACGAATTTTCTTTTTTTGATCCAAGGAGTATGTATGCCAAGTAAAACAATCGTACCCCAAAATGCAGTCATGGACCCCTTAACCACCCCACTACTCGTCGTCTTCAGGTTTGCGAAAATACCGTATTATCGCTAGGCCGACCAAGGCAATGACTACTGAGACGATTCTGAATCGTTTCCAGGGTAAAGTGACCCCCTCTGCTCCAGGTTTTACCACATAGGTACCAAGGACAGACGTGAATTCACGAAACTTGTTCTTTGTGCTGCAGTTCCAAATTATTACGGCGTTGTTCACTGCAGCTTGGAATTGAAAGCTCAGCAAGATCAAGTACACGTCAAATGAATTGGTGGTGTCCAAGAAAAATGACACTGCAAGATATCCGAAAAAGACGGACATAATGGCGGTGACAATGAAATGATTTATCTGAAGGATCCTATCGAAGAAGGGACGCTTTAATCGGGATGCACTCCACGATATTGGACGCCCTTCGCTTCTCTCTTGATCACCACTCCCACCTACGTCTTTACTTTCAAGCTCATCATCAACGTGATATATGTGATGATAGCCGCCGCAGAATGTAGGAAGCAATGTCATAGGAAACAACATTTTCTTCCACATTTTCCCGACATCCATCTTTCCAATGCTTTCCTGAACGTTACTTGAATGAGCCATTGTAACTTATACAGTCAGTTAATCACAGTAATCTCACTTTCGTATCACGGAGTACAAACTAAGATTCGTAGCGTTTGTAGTGTATGTCTTCTTCTTTTGGCAAAGTTGTTGAAATCGACGCTCCTCTTCTAATTTCAGCTCTTCTCTCCTCGATCAAATCCTAACAATGACTCAATTCCCTTTTTTACTAAATTCCAAGTCACGACCATTACTCATGAGCGACAGTAGATCATAACTTAATTGGTAACGAATTAATAAGCACGTCAAATAACATCAATGACAATCTCTTTCCGTTCTCAAATGCATTAGCCATTAGTACATGTTTACAATAAAAATGAGTTACAATAAATACAATTTATTGGATTATTTTTGTTATTCCTCAGTTTTTGTGGCCTACGGATGGATAACAATTAACGACTGTTTGAATTATGTCAGTGGCACACACACACACACACACACACACACACACACACACACACACACACACACACACACACACACGCACGCACACACACACACACACACACACGCACACGCACGCACACGCACGCACACGCACGCACGCGCACACACACACACACACACACACACACACACGCACATACGCACCAAGGGTGAATTTCAGGGACCGGTCGCGGGCACAATTTAGACCGTACTTTCAGGGACCGGAAATGTTCTATACGTGCATTATGCGGACCGGGCGCGACAGTTAGGAATGTGTGTATTATGCAATGCATGGACCTATAGTAGGCCCGGAAATGTTCCAGGTGCATTATGTGGACCATATTATGTGTACGTAAGTGTACCATACATCGCATCCGGAGGGTGTTTCACAAAGAAATTATTTGTCATCATGACAAATTTGTCATCATGACAAATTTCAATTGTCATCATGACAAGTTGTCATCGTCCATAAAAATGCGTTTCACGAAGCTCATGACAACTTGTCATCGAAAATAATTGTTTTAATCTAATTATGGACGAGCCTGAAATCTGCCAATACAGCAAGAAGCCTGCAAGAACCAAATGATGGCCGTAAGTTTTTATCTTATTTTGTGTTTAATGTGTGATTGTGAGTTTGCATGCTATGTTATTCAGCTATTATATGTCATTGTTATCAACCTTACATATTATTTGTTGACAAACTATGTAGAAAATTGTTATATTTCAATGAAACCCTTCGATTTGTTTCACGAGAATTATTGCGTGAATTGCACTAGAGCGGTTATCGAGATCGCACCCCGCCGAAACTCTGCGGTGGCTACTATGTCCAAAACCCCGTCTCCCTGGCTATAAACGCGAAATAACATTAAACCTCCTTCACTCCTTGACCTTGTCCTTGCCCTTGATCTTACTCGAGTAAGACTAAACTCTAAAATTTAACACCTTTCTTTGTCATAACTTGCAGCCATGATATGGTAGACTGTCTCTGGTCTACAATTACAAGCCTTGCCCTTGTCAAAGACTTTGACCTTTGTGTCGCTGTCGTGAGTTTGCAGAACGCCAGCCTAAATTATGCTAATAATTAATCATTTTAATATTATTATAAATTGATATGCCACGAGTATAGCCACTAAATAAGGGTTAGGTTTATATGTTATAATGGTATAGCATGCAGTGGTGGGGCCTAATACACAATGTTAATTGTTATGTGATGTAAAGTGTAACTTGGCGCTAGATAAAAATGACAATTTTTCGCTCCATTCCAAATCAAAATACGTGATTTCTGCACCACCTCGACTTCTCTCCAAGTCGTATCGCGACTTGTGACGTTGTGTTAATTAGCCTTTGCACTATCATATCAGTGGCAGCACGCGCACGGCTAGTATGCTCCCCAGGTAGTTGAGATTATATACCAGTGACAGTTTGTCACTTTAAAAAAACGGCGAGTGCATGTGCACTCCCATGCAGGATAGTCATACACAACTAGCTTGATGCGTTGACTGAAGTAAGCGAACAAAACTAATTCAATACACTAAATCCTAAAATAACGTACAAGTTGAAGTAGTACTAGTAGTAGACGGAAGTACTAGTACACATTTAATTCCTATTTGAGAATTTTAACAGATATGATCATTAGACAACATACAATGCTAGTTTTATTTCAGTCATAAATTATTGAAATTCTGATGTGTATTTTTATTGTTCTATTATCTCATTCAATTTACAGGAATCAAGCCGAAAATCAAATCTTTCTACAGAAGATATCAAGATTCTTGCTAATTTTGTCAGCGAAAATTATGATGACATATTTGGGAGAGCAGATCGGCCACAGGTAAGCAGGGAAAACAATGATATGTATATCAGGGACTACTTTTTAAGCTTGCCTGCACAAAAATTGATTTAAGTTAAAGGAAGTTTATTGGGCATGGAATGTCTTCTACAACATCTGTACATTGGACATTAGATATTTAACTTGTTTAACTTTTTCTTTGTAGATCTGTCCATCCATTCTTACAGAACTATGCTACTTGGAACTAAATCAAATTATAACATTAATCATTGCACTTGTCATGCAGAACATAACTTGTATTTTGTTTGATTCATCTGATTGTGTATAGAT
Organism: Echinarachnius parma; assembly: GCA_037951105.1. NCBI lineage: Eukaryota > Metazoa > Echinodermata > Echinoidea > Clypeasteroida > Echinarachniidae > Echinarachnius > Echinarachnius parma. Next base: position 104,736 of record JBAMJV010007893.1, read on the forward strand.
TTATCTATTTATGTATTACAGATATTGATATTGACTGAAAATATACGTAACTGCCCATTTTTAGCTCATCCGGCCCGAAGGGCCCGATGAGCTTATGCCATGGCGTGGCGTCCGTCGTCCGTCCGTCCGTCCGTCCGTCCGTCCACAGTTTTCAAAATGCTTCTTCTTCGTTATTTTTCAACCGATTTTGATTCTGATTGTTTCATAAGATAGGGCTAGGAGGGGGATTTAAAACTTCTACACAGAATCGTGAACTTCATTATATATGCTAATTTATGCAAATTTATTCGAAATCACAAAAATGCTTCTTCTCCTTCATTTCTTGACCGATTTTGATTTGGTTTGCTTTATCTGGTAGAGCTAACTTTGGTACACTAAACTTCTACACAGAATTTTGAAATTTTTCTCCATTAATTAATTATGGTAATTTATGCAAATTTATTCCAAAAAATCACAAAAAATGCTTCTTCTCCTTCATTTCTCGACCGATTTTGATTTGGTTTGCTTTATCTGGTAGAGCTAACTTTGGTACACTAAACTTCTACACAGAATTTTGAAATTTGTCTCCATTAATTAATTATGGTAATTTTTTATTTATTTATTTATTTATTTATTTATTTATTTATTTATTTATTTATTTATTTATTTTTATTATTTATTTATTTATTTTATTTTTTTAATTTATTTTATTTTATTTTTTTTATTTTTTTATTTTTTTATGTCCCTTCTGGGGCATCAAATTTATATTTTTTTCACTCTATTTTCTTTTTAAATTAATTTTTATGTCCCTTCCAGGGCATCATATTTTTATTTTTTGACCAGTTGAAAAGTGTACCACATGACATTTGCGATATTTGATGTTGCGAGATGCCGGATGAGCGCTACGTCATTGACGTTCTGGTTATTAATGTTAACATTGTAAGTGTAACATTTGTATTTTTTTCTTGACAGAAATACAAGCTTGATAGTGGCTGAATTGCTGGCCATTGGAAGTTCTGATCCAAGATCATACATCATGTACCTCTCTCTGTTCATCAGGCCCAACTTCCCAGCTCACTTTCTTGGCCCCAATCTTTGGTAAGAATTAAAAATTAAATGTTTTACATTTACATGTTCGTCCGTCCGTCCGTCCGTCCGTCCGTCCGTCCGTCCGTCCACAGTTTTCAAAATGCTTCTACTTCGTTATTTTTCAACCGATTTTGATTCTGATTGTTTCATAAGATAGGGCTAGGAGGGGGATTTAAAACTTCTACACAGAATCGTGAACTTCATTATATATGCTAATTTATGCAAATTTATACGAAATCACAAAAAATGCTTCTCCTTCATTTCTTGACCGATTTTGATTTGGTTTGCTTTATCTGGTAGAGCTAACTTTGGTACACTAAACTTCTACACCGAATTTTGAAATTTTTCTCCATTAATTAATTATGGTAATTTATGCAAATTTATTCCAAAAATCACAAAAAATGCTTCTTCTCCTTCATTTCTCGACCGATTTTGATTTGGTTTGCTTTATCTGGTAGAGTTAACTTTGGTACACTAAACTTCTACACAGAATTTTGAAATTTGTCTCCATTAATTAATTATGGTAATTTTTTATTTATTTATTTATTTATTTATTTATTTATTTATTTATTTATTTATTTATTTTTATTATTTATTTATTTATTTTATTTTATTTATTTATTTTTTTAATTTTTTAAAATTATTTTTATTTTTTTATGTCCCTTCTGGGGCGTCAAATTTATATTTTTTTCACTCTATTTTTTTTAAAATTAATTTTTATGTCCCTTCCAGGGCATCATATTTTTATTTTTTGACCAGTTGAAAAGAGTACCACATGAAATTTGCGATATTTGATGTTGCGAGATGCCGGATGAGCGCTACGTCATTGACGTTCTGGTTATTAATGTTAACATTGTAAGTGTAACATTTGTATTTTTTTCTTGACAGAAATACAAGCTTGATAGTGGCTGAATTGCTGGCCTATTGGAAGTTCTGATCCAAGATCATACATCATGTACCTCTCTCTGTTCATCAGGCCCAACTTCCCAGCCCACTTTCTTGGCCCCAATCTTTGGTAAGAATTAAAAATTAAATGTTTTACATTTACATCACAGTCATACATTTAAATGATAACATACATGGATATTTCCATATATTAGATGATGGTACAAACAGCAGAGATTACCTGTGAACAGTCATTGTTGGATATTTCATAATTCATTTTTTGTGTTATGTATCTTAAGTCAGACCATTTACATTTATTTGCCAAGGGTTACTTTTCAAGCAAGCCTTCATGAAGAGAGCATGCTAGAATTGTTTTCCAAAATTATGTAAATTTATAAGGGCTCTTTTTGGTATTTGGGGGAGCTAAAGAGCCCTTTGTTCCCCTCTCCTCTCCCATATTTCTTCCTGCATTATGCATATTGAATATAATTATGATACCGCATTGGCTTTTGATTTAAATATAATATCTCCTTTTTTAATTTCTTTTTAAAATTAGAAATGCTGAGATTCTGGGCACATCACGTTGATCTGTCATAAAGACCAGTCATCGCAACTTGCAGGTCCATCCAGGCACGCATGTATGTTGAACTTCAGAAGGACAGTCTTCGAAAAGGTGTAGAGGTACATTATTAGAGAGACATTTGACACTTTTGTTATTCTAAACTTTTGTATTTTAGTTAATACAATACACGATTTTATTCTATAAGCTCACAATTTGTGTCAGATAACAGGATTAAAATGCTATGCTGAACATGTACAAATACATGTTCTCTATTGCCTAGTCCCAGACGTTCATTTAAATGTTTGTTATTAATTTGGCCGTTTATAACCAGGTAAATTTGAAAGTCCTGACTACCCGACTAACAGGGTTTCCCTGTACAGAGAAATGTGAATGCCTCAGCCCCCAAGTAATGTTGGTTAAATCCAGGGGCGTCGATCCTGGGGGGGCAGGGGGGGCGGTCGCCCCCCCAATGAAAATATTGGGCGGGGGGGCGAACATATCATTTTGCCCCCCCAATAATTCCGAAAATGAGGAAGAAAAAAATCAAGTGCTATAATGCCAAAGAGGGGTAAGACACATTTATCAATAATTTATCTTAAAAATAGCCGTTTTCTAGTTTGAAAAGGACTGTAAATCTCGTTTTTGCGGCGCGCTTCGCGCGCATACAGTTTCATTTGGGTTGCGGGAACTCATATTTCGGAATGTGTTGGGCAGTGTAATTTTTTTCTCAAACGCACACCTCAAACGAAGTTATTTAAACCCTCATCTATACACGTATTCGGTTACGGAAACTTAGCCCACCTTCACAGAAGATAAAATAATCTGAAATATAACTTTCAGTCAATTCGGTCCATACGCGCTGAACGTAAATCATATTGGAATAATTATCATGTCCCCCAACATTTGAAAGTGGTGAAGATTGTCCACCTCCCTTTGTCATAATGTATGTTTGGTTCCATACTTATATACTTCATATTACGTAAAATTTCTGTCTCAGGTGTGCACCAAATTGCACAATTTCACGCCCCAAAATACAAAAGCTCCCAAGGTGGGAGGGGGTCTCCCCCTCCCACACCCTCCCCCGCTCGGTCTCAGTGGTCACTCTGGATTTTTCTTCTTCAAATTTCGCCCCCCCAATATCAAAAACGGATCGACGCCCCTGGTTAAATCATAGTTGAATTTAACAAAGATTATCATTCACTTTATACAACCCTGTTCCTTATTTGCTTTTTCTGTTGTTAAATTTTTTATTTTGTAGCTTGTTTGTTATTTTGTTTAATAATAATTATTTTTAGTTAAACCAATCATTGACAAGTGTCCACAAATTATTTGCCTATATTTAATTACAGTGTTTAAAGTAATTTTTCATAATTTATTCTATGAAAAAAATATTGTGAACTGTAGGAGATTATGATAATGAGCAATTTCTTGGATAATATCCAAGGTCATTAGCAGTTTACTTGATCATTCCATACAGTCTTCCAAGATATGCTAGACTAAAAATAATAAAGCGGCAGGGTGATATCTTTATGAATTGCATAGTTAACATGCAAAATGTTGAGCTCGCTCTTTCCTTTGTCTGCTGATTGCATTTAATGGGCACTATTTTGTTTATTTTTTCTTCATCTGCAGATACTGGCCACTGCTGTGCAACCTCAGGACATAACTGGATGGGATGAGCTTATAGGGACTCGCTTCACAGTCTGAACATCAGACTAGCCATACATGTACAACAAACCATCGATACCAGCTTGGTAAAAGCTAGACCGATGTTAACAAAACAACTTGGAACCACTACCTTACTCTGGCCTAGCGTTTACTTTCGCCCAGATAACTGTCTCTTTGTTCCAAGCTCTCTTCATGTCAGGAACATTGACTTTTGGCAAAACATCACTACTCTCTTTCTACCGCTCATCCAAAGAACACCTTTGCCTTCTACCTCCTCTTTGACATCACCATGTGCAGTTACCATCTGACTCACATGGGCATCGACAACCATGGATTGTAAACGGGGCTACAATCCATGCCTCACTCACACACCTATAATAGGGGAGAGTCCGCCGACCAACATGGGGCGTTAAGCCATCACCTTTTCATCAACCTCTTCATCCACCGAGCTATTCGGACCTTTTATAAATCTTTCTCCTCTCGCAGAGATGACACTTTTCTGCATGCAAAACTTCCTACAATTCTTTTGATCGCCATTTTCGTTTTTGTCTACATGGACACGTGTAAGCACCACACCTTCAGACTTCCAGGCCTCGCTCATCTCTCCACGGCACACGTCGGAGTCATCGCCACGCCTTCGCTCCACATCGTGTGTGCTGGTTCATCCATGGGACTGAAATGATATATCGGCCTTCTCTTCACGCGTCTTCGCGTTCATCACCTTCATCATCATCGAACTCTCGTTCTCATCTCTTCCGCGGACACGCATTTCATTCAGGCCAACTGAATGCTCAAATTAATTACCATGGACTTTAATTATTCACGTGCAATACATCTTTTGGACATTTGTTTTATACACTTTAATAATGACGTCAACCAAATTCTATATCACTTGTGCGGACATTCCTTTTATTCAATCGTTGTACTGTATTATTTCTATTAGTGAACCTTGTATTGGGTGCTGGTGACCACCGTATGTGTTTGCATCGGTTACAGTCCGTTATTCCGAAGGTTCGTTATTCCGAAGGTTCAGTTATTCCGAAGGTTCGTTATTCCGAAGGTTCGTTATTCCGAAGGTTCGTTATTCCGAAGGTTCGTTATTCCGAAGGTTCGTTATTCCGAAGGTTCGTTGATCCGAAAATAAAATCGGGTTCGTTATTCCGAAGGTTCGTTATTCCGAAGGTTCGTTATTCCGAAGGTTCGTTGATCCGAAAATAAAATCGGGTTCGTTATTCCGAAAATTAAATATAATACTATAGTTTGTGTTTTGTTTATTTAATTTACAGCCTGCATTAAGCATACCCCTCCCCCTTTCCCTCCAATCAAACATTTAAGTTTATTTTATCTCTTTATATGAAATTATAGCATTATAACAAACCCAAATTCATTTTCGGATTAACGAACCCGATTTCATATTAGGAATAGCGAACCTTCGGAATAACGAACCCTCGGAATAACGGACCTTCGGAATAACGAACCTTCGGAATAACGAACCCAATTTCATTTTAGGAATAACGAACCTTCGGAATAACGAACCTTCGGAATAATGCAACAAATGTTCGGATTAACGAACCCTATTTCATTTTCGGATTAACAAACACTCAGGTATAGGAAATTTACGTGTTCGGAATAACGAACCTTCGGAATAACGAACCTTCGGAATAACGAACCGCACCCGTTTGCATCAACAACACATACAACCTATCACACACCACATTTCCCCGATATTTGGCCTCACTAAAAGCTGACCACATCAAAGAGGATAAAGAATCGTCTTGTATACTATAATTGTCAGCCTACCTCAAATGAATAGTTATAGGACAATGAAACCCAAGCAAAACATTGCTTTCATAAGCTCTAAGAGATTAGGAGGAAAAAATCTCTAAAAATTAGAGCATTATCTGGCAAGATACAATGAAACTGGCTCTTGGAAGGTATATGGTGAACTCAAATTTGCAACGAACTCTGATAAAATATTTTCTTCATATGCACACTTTTCCATTCCCAAAATCATGATATGTTGTGTATCAATGTATTCTACATAACATAGGTTTGAGATCAACCTATATTTAGAGAAAATTAGATGCCTATTTCCAAAGAGCCATAGTTTTTTTTTTGTATTTCTTGACCGATCCTGCTCACTAACAACATCATGTGTGCAGCCATTTTCAGATGTCATAGCTTTTTTGGATTTGTCGTAGGGTATAGGGCTATGGCCCCGTTGCAGAAAGAATATCGGTCGTAACTTTACAGTCGATTTATTGAGTCGTTAGTTTATATCAATTTCAAATGTCCGTTGCAGAAAGGAGGTTTAAATTCAACCGTAAGTGCATTTGACTTGCGCTCGATTTCTTTAGAAAATGCCATTTAAAACATAATTCAACACGGCTGGGATAAAGACAACGACCCATTACCGCGAAATTCAGCGTATTTCCCGCGGAATTTGGCTTGTTATTATGATATGAGACGCGGCAGACAAATCTATCCAGTCCTAGCCTGCTTCGAGTGGTGAGCGGTAAGTACACATTTTACACCTTTTACAAAGATAAATTAATCGGCATTGATATGTAGTGTAAACTTACCTTATTATGTTGCTATGTAATGATCTTAACTGTTGCTCATTTTGTATAGAATCGTCATTATGCTAGCATAATGGTATCTCGAATGCAGATTCGCAACGTATATTATTACAATGTTACCCCATGTGTTGAAATCCATGTTAGTACATAGTATCCATATACCATTTCCAAACTCGAAACTGTTTCTGTGATTTGTGAACTCATTTTTATATGGGAATAGGAAAAATTGTACCTGAACATCAGAGACATCTATGAAACCTGTTTTAATTAATTATTTGTAGATGTTGTATTTGATATATGGTCTATCTTTCAAATATTTGCCAAATACATGTATGACAAATTGTCTTATGAATATGTGTAAAAAATAAGTTAAACTTTTAAAGCAAAACTGAAATACAAAATTTTAAAAAAGGTATACATGCCATGGCCATCAACACATCTACAATGTATTGTAAATGGTCCTGATAGGACCATTTACTGCTCACAGTGGTAAAAATCTACGGGACACAATTTGAACTACAAACAGAGAGAAAAGAACAGCATATCTAAAGTAAAAAATTGCATACCTAGATTGAAGCTGATTTTATGATTTATTGTACAAAATTTCATTTTCAAAATGATAAGTCATACTTACAAAAATCGTCATATAAGTTCCATTTCTTTCTCTTCCTGCTCGATGTCCCATCGTAAACAAAGAAAGCCCGCCCGCAACATGCGGAGGCCGCTTATTATTGTCCAAAACAAGCCAACTCGCGATCTGCAAGCATGCCCGCCGTATCAGATTTCGGATACGCCGTATCAGAATTCGGATACGCCGTGTCAGAATTCGGATACGGTAACACGTGTGGTGTGGGAAGCTTGCGGGAAATACATGACAGTCATCCAGATAGCAGCAACACTTTCGAGAGGGATCACGACTGAGATTTTCTCAGTCTTTTTATTTTCCAAAACTGCAGATTTTCCATTTTTTTCGACATTTGAAGAATAATTTGGACCATTTTGTTAAGTTCATATAACACTTGTATCATTTTTAGGGCCAGTCATGATTGATTTTGTTGAATTTAAGATAAGAATTTTGTGTGAAATTTTGACAAACTTTTTTTGTACTGTCCCACATTGTTCCCGTATAGCGCAGCATTACAATGTAGTGTTGTGTGGCCATCAAGGGCAATGCAAAGATGAAATTTGGGCGCTTATGTGGTTTCGTACTCCTTTTTTGGGTTTTTTCCAACGCTTCATTCGTCTTTAAACTCAACTAAATTAGTTTGTATTATATTATATTACTCACTGCACTTTGACCTTATCCCTCGATGGTCTGTTGTAATATTTTGGTCAACATTTAAGCCCTCTTTTGGGCGACTTTAATCAATGGGTTTTTGCCGCAACGGCACTAGCTTTGCGGTCGCAAAAATTGAAATAGCGGGACTTCGCGAGCAGCTATGCCGTTAGCTACCGGTGACATGAACGTGGAGAGAGTACTACTCCTGCGCCCGTGAAGTCCTGCTATTTCGATTTTTGCGACCGCGAAGCTGGTGCCGCGACGCTTTCAAAGCCATCGATTAAAGTTGCCAAAAAAGGGCTTAAATGTTGACCAAAATATTACAACAGACCATTGAGGGATAAGGACAAAGCGCAGTGAGTAAAACTAATTTAGTTGAGTTTAAAGACAAATAAGGCGTTGGAAAAGAAAGAAAAAACAAAGGGTACGCAACCACATTAGCGCCAAAATGTGTATGTTCTCAATGCATGAGAATTTACTGGCAGGTAATATCGTATAACATTAAATATTATGGAGGACCAAATTACAAAATTAGCCTCCTAGCTCCTGTGAGTCCATGCACTGATGCAGTCTCAGTCATGTGTTCAAATTTATGTGGTAATTTGCACTCTTTTACTGTACAATTCCACAGTGGTATACAGCCATATAGTCATAACAACAAGTGGGAGAGAGGCAGAATAATCACAGAAGAAATCACCAGAATGGACAGGCTGATGAAAGGAGGAAAGCGAAAGAGAGAGGAGGACATGCTGGAGCCATTTGCCTTGGAGTAAGCTGTCGAGCCACTGGTGTTGCCCCCAGGCCAAGCCACAGCAATGGGATAGGTGAGAACTTGACGATCTTACACAAAATGCTTTTTTAAACAAATATTGAAGCTTTTATTTTTCTTTGATACTTATGACGTTAGTTTGTAGTTCAGTTAGCATGAAATAATTATGGGTTAAGTAGGTCACTTGCTAAAAGATAATTTAAAAAATGATTTTGTTGCTCAAAATTAAAATGTTTTATTAGTATGGCATTCTTTACAAAGTCAACGGGCTAACATGTACATGACTTAATTCGTCTCTTTGGGCTCGTTTAAAATAGAATGCTGGTTTATAAAATGTAATTGATTACTTATCTCTTGAACATTCCAGTTTGCAGGTGAGCATGGATTGGATAGCCTGTGATGTGACCAAAACAAATGGTTTTAATTAGTATTATTTTTATCTAGAGCTGTGACAGCTTGTACTGTGACATTTCAAGGTGATAGGTATGTCCAAGACATTGACTGTGGGAACAAAATTATTAATCTGAATGATGAAACTGTGTGTCATTGAATATAGTTTAGGTAACAAGACTAAGTATACTCTATTTTTTATTTTCATGTTATGTATTATATTTCAGCTCATCAAGCAGCCTGGATTTGCGGAGCTAGCTAGCAGATAGAAGACGACGACAGACGGGATCCGCCCAAGCTGGAGAAGGATGACAGAGCAAGACGGTGTGGCAAGATTGGTAGAGCGTGTGCCTTCCAATGTGAGGTCCCAAATTCGAGCCCAAGGTATGTCACCCGGAAGGATGGAAAGGAGTTACGTAGCCATGTCTGCACCTTGGAGGTTGCCTAGCTGGAATCGTCCCCAGGAAGTGGACAATGTGCACTTTTTGAGCTGACTGGGGTGATGCAACGGGAGCGCCGTGGGGGGGGGGGGGGGGGGGGGGGTAGCCAGGAAGTCGTAGACAATTTTCAATGCGGAGATCAACCATTTTCGAAGCTGAGACTACGCTTTTTTGCAGTTTTCGAGGCCAAGACCACTCGACCGCTTAAATTTTGTCTCGAGACCATTTAAAATTTGAAGAAAAAAAAAACCAGTCATTTTCGGTCAAAGGGGGGGGGGGTTAAACCCCCTAAACCCCCCCCCCCCCCTCTGGGTACGCCTATGCGTGCGCTACATTTAAGTAGCCACAATTATTATTAATTGGGGGAAAAGGAGTAAAGGACTGGCATAGTCACTAGAGAATGTATTCATTTCACTACAAAATAATAACATTCTATTTGATGGAATGAATCGAAAGTCATGTGTTGTGTACTCTTTTTGGATTAAAAATTTTAAGAATAAAAATACATGCACTTTGTTGGCCTTTTTTATTCTCAGTCAAGTAAAGCATTACCCTTTGTTTCAATACAGGCCTTTACGATTTAATATAGTAAAACCTTAGTACTGTACACCGTGTCCCAGAAAAAACGAAACCGGGTTTCATGGCAGAAATTGTATGTTATAATGAATAATTTCCTTGATGATATATATATGTCTGAAAAGCTATGTGTCTCTTCTTTTATTTGATATACAACTTATGGCACATAATTCACGCATGACTGAATTAGAACGACAGAAAGTGGTGTTACCAAAATTCAATTTGCGCGCAGAAATTGCAAGTTTGGGTGAGGTTTTGGGGAGAGTTTTAAGAGTAGTAAACGTACTTATTTTGAAAAAGGACAGACACCGCATGAAAATTCATAATTTTATCTTTTATATGACACCTCATGATTAACAAATAAATTATATATGCCAGAGAACGAATACAATGAAAACATGCTTGATTCCAGCCCAAATGAGTAACTTTCCTGATCTAGCCTGTTTCCTGATCCCCATGTTTGTGTAAATTCACTCATGCATCAAAGTCCATTGTCAGCTGCTAGTCAGGAAAGCTGAGCGACTTCTTACTCAACTTTGACTCATTCGGGCAGAAATCAGGCATGTTTTCATTGTACTCGTTCTCTGGCATAAATCATTTATTTTTTGAGCATGAGGTGTCATGTAAAAGATAAAAATATGAACTTTTATGCGGTGTTTGTCCTTTTTAAAAATAAGTACGTTTACAACTCTTAAAACTCACCCAAACTTCAAATTTATGCGTGCAAATTGAATATTGGTAACACCACTTTCCATTGTTCTAATTCAGTCATGCTTGAAGTATGTGCCATAAGTTGCACATCAAATGAAAGAAGAGACAAAGAGCTTTCCAGGCATATATATATCATCAATTAAATTATTCATTATGACAGAAAATTTCTGCCATGAAACCCGGTTTCGTTTTTTCTGGGACACGGTGTATAATGACCATTGCAGAGTAACAAGAAAAGTTACCACTGTAATTAGTTTGCTGGTATAGAAAAGTGGCTTCTGAGAAAAGTTTGACTGGATGTTTGTGTGTGTCTGTGTGTGTGTGTGTTTATGTATGTATATATGTGTATAGTCTGTATTGTATGCATGTATGTATGAAATTATGAATCAGTGTGTAACACTGTATGATTATCTGTTTTATGAGGATGAGTTTTATCTGTATTTATGTGCTTGAATGAGTGTGTATGTTGGTATGTTTGCCCATGTTTGTGCCTTGTGAATAATTAATCGTAAGTTACGCCAAAGAAAAATCACCTGTTAAAGTTACGATCAATTTTAAAACTTACGACCAGTAGTTACGGTCAATATCGATCGTAACTTCTTTCTGCAACAGGATTGATCGTAAATCTTGGATTGGTCGTAAGTAAGGCCATTTACGATCAATTTTGGGACTTACGATCGATCGTAACTCTTTCTGCAACGGGGCCTATGACAGATAACTATGACAAATTTGTCGTGACGACAAGTCCTTTAAAAGCTTTCTGAAATGGATATTTGTCATCGATGACAAATTTGTCATAGAAATGGAAATTTGTCATAGAAATGGAAATTTGTCATAGAAATGGCATTTGTCGTGACGACAGGTGCTTTGTGAAACACCCTCGTACATCCTTTCTGATTACGTGTAATACTCATAATGAAGTCAGTAAACTAACGATCACGACTGAAATATAGCTAGTTAATTGTGTAGTAATACTGAAATCGTTGTTATATCGTCGGAAGAGTATCAATGTTATTTTTTCGCTGCTCGCGAAGATGTTTGTGCGTCCATATGATAATTAATCATATATTTTCTCCGTATATAATGATAATTTCCGCGTCATCTTGGTCAATTTAAAGGATATTGACTCTTGAATCAGATATCGACTATGTTAATTTATGTATTTATATTTAAGCGGTAGTTCTACACAGTTTTTTATATAGCGCATATCACAAATATGATAGCGCCTAATATTATTGATTGTTAATCATCTATAAGCGCTTTAATGCAATTACATGTATATAATTACCCCTGTAATGATACTTATTGTTATAATATATAGTAAGAGTAATTTGAATTTGAATTAACGTAAATAATAAACACGTTTATACACATACACCGTATAATGTGCAATGTAGAGGTCAGTGATAATGTGTAAACACCGACTTGCCGAGACCGGATTCTTGTGCGGCCTATATCAATTCTGTTATGTAATGAAATTGTATTTTCTCCGTAAATAATGATAATTTTTGCGTCATTCTTGGTCAATTTATAAGTCATTGACTCGTGAATAATATATCTACTATCTTTATGTATTTGTCTGTCTTTACGCGGCAGTTATCTGCGTCACACATGACCCAAATATGTATACGACACACACACTCCGGCTGCTCCGCCTATAAAATGTGTACAAACCGACTTGCAGAGACCGGATTCTTGTGCTGCCCAGATGCACACACTCGGTCCCATTAAATATATTATGTAATGATGTTTTTTCTCCGTAAATAATCATAATCTTTGCGTTATTCTTGGTCACTTTATATAAAAGACATTGACTATTTAATCATATATCGACTATCTTTATGTATTTATCTGTATTTAAGCGGCAGTTATTCGCGTCACGCATAATCCAAATATATATACGACACACACCACCTATAAAATGTGTACACACCGTCTTGCAGAGACCGGATTCTTGTGCGGCCCAGATACACACACCGTCTAATGTGTACACACCGACTTGCAGAGACCGGATTCTTGTACGGCCCAGATAAACACACCGTCTTATGTGTACACACCGACTTGCAGAGACCGGATTCTAATAATAATAATACTAATAATAATAATGATAATAATAATAATCATCATCGTTGTTGTCATGTAGGGGGGGGGGGGATGAGTGGGGCGGGAAAAGCTATTCTTACTTGTATCCTTATTTTGTAAAATATGACAGACGAAAGCGATGAGAAATTGTTTCTTGTTTAGTGATATGTGAAGAGCTGCATTAAAGGGAATTATTCCTCATACACATTTAATCGGGAAGATTGCTATGATAATAATCATAAAAATGATAATAATAACGATAATACTAATAGTCATCATTATCATCATCATCATTATCATCATCATCATTATCATCATCATCATTATTATCATCATCTTCACCATCATTATAGTCATAATTATCATCATGTGAGAGGGGTCATCTTTACTTTTATCCTTATTTCATAAAATACGATAGCTGCAAGCTAAGTTAAATTGGTACTTGTTTTGTGAAATGTAGGAGCGATTAAACTAATAATAGCACCTTTCATCCTTCAATGCACACGTAGTGAAGGAGGCACTCCCCTTTAATACTCCATGAAAGAACAGGAAGTTCGTCTTTGTGTCATTTGTGTAGACCTTTGACCTTTGACTGAAAATCAATAATATCCCTCTGAGATTTACAATGTAGTTTCCTTAGAAAACATGCATCGAGTACGTCTTACTATGTAAAGCCCGTGTTCAAAGAACTTTATTATGCTTGTTTTAATGCGATAATATAATAACAAAAATATTCGGTAAATACAAATATAATACGGATAGCTGTTTTTTCATTTGTAATATTCGGTGAGTTTATCATCGTCTGAAATGAAATAATAAGTTTTAAAATGTGTGAACAAAAATAATTACATGTAACTCTGCATGACTACGCACCCAAAGCACCATCCTTGGCTACGGGCCTGTCATCATCGTCATCATCATTATCATCATCATCATCATCATCATCATCATCATCGTTATCATCATCATCATCGTCGTCATCGTCATCATCATCACCGTCATCGTTATCATCATCATCATCATCATCATCATCACCATCATCATCATCATTAACATCATCATGAAGGGGGGGGGGGGGGGGGGCATCGGTCTTTAATGTTAGCAATATTTAAAAAATCAGATAGCCGCAAGCCAAGAACGATTCTTACTTGTGATGTGAAATGAAGAAACGTATTCATCGAAAAAAAATGTATACCCAAATCATCTGGGAAGTTTGCTATGATAATTAATATATGATTGATAATAATGATTATGATAATAGTCAGTATCACAGGGCTGGCATATTTGGGGTCCGGTCAATTGCTTTTTTCACAGAGGGCGGGAAATATCGGGAAATACCGGTAATTCCCGCTTTTTTAGCTGTAATAACAGGCAAATAGCAGGAAAAATGACTCAAGGTTACGATCCAATACTAAATTTGTACATGTCCTATAAAGATGTATGCATTTTATGTTAGGTGAATCCAGTGGCGTAGCGTGGTCGGACTGATTGGGAGGGGGGGGGGGGGGTGGGGGCACGCAAACTTATTGGGGGCACACCTTATATATTTGTTTTAATATATTTTTAAAATGGCCCCTTATGTTTTCAATTGTTTTTTTCAAAAATATTGGGATAGCACAGCCCCCCCCCCCCCCCGTGTGCCCCCCCCCCCCCCCCCCCCCCCCCCCCCCCCCCACGGTACGGTAGCTACGCCACCACTGGGTGAATCATCAAAATACTTAATTATGTATAAAATATAAACAAGAAAAGGGTTATTGGGCAAATGAGTGTTATATTGATATGCAAAGGATCCACTTGCAAGACAGTATACATACAAGGTAGGCATATTTCCCGGATGGTTGGAAATACTGGAGAAAACCTGGAATTCCTGCCTTTTCAGCAGGAAATACTAGGAAAATATATGTGTCCACATGTGGGAGTACAATCAAACAAAATAGTTTTTACCTTATTGTTATGGTCGGTGGCGTTATAGCAACGGGGGTTGGGTGGGGGGGGGGGGACACATGCCCCCCTATTATTAATAAAAACACACTACAAAACATAAGGGGACATTTTTATAGAAAATAAAGAAAGAAATAAGGTTGAGCTTCCCCACAAAAAAACGTTTTGCGTGCCCCCTCCCCCTCCCCCCTAACCCCCACCCCCCCCCCCCCCACCCCCCAATCAGTCCGACCACACTACGCCACTGATTATGTCGAGTGACTAAGACTTTTTAAATAATTATAATTGTCTAGATCTTGAGTGCTAATCACATTTCATATTCCCTTCTTTTTCCATTATTTCACCATTGTTTCTTTGAATATTAATCAATAAATGACATTGCAGATGTTTCATCACATCGATGACCCCCCGCCCCCCCCCCCCCCCCCAACAAATGTTTATAAACCCCTCAAAAAAAGTTCGGAATCTCAAGTTTGATCGATCATATCTCTCGTATTTTTTAATAAGCATATTCGAAATTGGTTTCACAATATAGCCTCATTATATACCTTTCAAACGGTGCATTATGTGTAGTGATTATGCAATTGGGCGATTGCAGTAGCCCAGAGAATAGGGGGAGGCAGGAAGTGAAATGTCGCAAAATGGCTCAATGCATTTAATTTACAAGTGCATGACTGTGCTGACCAGTTTTTTGAAAATTCACTTTCTATTGAATACTGCCACCCTTTCCATTCATCAAATCATTGGGAATTTGATACCATTTTAATGGAAATTATCTTTTCATTACGATTGCATATTGATCGTAATGATTAGGCAAATGGGTTGTGCGCAGCAAACCGGAATATGGAGATGGGTCGAGTGTGAAATCAGACAAAAAATATGGTGTTGACAAAAAATCAGAGCGTTGCATTTTTTTCGAGCTTTTGGGATGAATTTTTAGCATTTCAAATGAAATATTCATGATTCAAATTGATATCAACGGAAAGCCCAACAACTCTTCTGTATGAAAATGTGAAATTTATTATGATTTTTGTAAAGGGCGGCTGCAGGGAGATGAATGTGGGGGAGCCTCAAAAGTGACCCATTTCAAAAAGCTCTGATTTGTCGTCGGTGTCTTTTACCATTGTGTGGAGGATGTAATGCGACTAGAATGAGTTGGCCATGAATGAGAAGAATTCAATTGAAAACGCATGAATAGTGACTCATTTGTGCCTTAAAATCAGAGCGTTTTGAAATGGGTCACTTTTGAGGCTACCCTACATTCATCTCCCTGTAGCCGCCCTTTACTAAAATCATTATAAATTTTACATTTTCATACAGAAGAGTTGTTGGGCTTTCCGTTGATATCAATTTGAATCATGAATATTTTATTTGAAATGCTAAAAAATCCTCCCAAAAGCTCAAAAAAAATGCAACGCTCTGATTTTGTGTCAACTCCATATCTTTTTGTTTGATTTCACACTCGACCCATCTCCATATTCCGGTTCGCTGTACACACCCCATTTGCATATTCCTTACGATTAATATGCCATCGTAATAAAGAGATCATTTACATTAAAATGGTATAAAATTCCAATGATTTTGATCAATGGAAAGGGTGGCAGTATTCAATAGAAAGTGAACTTTTTAAAAAATGGTCAGCACAGTGAGTGTCATGCACTCGTAAATTAAATGCATTGGGCCATTTTGCGACATTTCACTTCCTGCCTCCCCTTATTCTCTGGGCTACTGCAATCGCCCCAATTGCATAATCACTACACATAATGCACCGTTTGAAAGGTATATAATGAGGCTTTATTGTGACACCAATTTCGAATATGCTAATTAAAAAATATGAGAGATATGATCGATCAAACTTGAGTTTCCGAACTTTTTTTGAGGGGTTTAGATACATGGCGCTCTATAAATGCTATATATTATTATTATTAGTATGACAGCATGATTCATATGGATTGAATCATTTTGTCTAATCTTCATTCTGTCTACCGTAATCATAAGTTTTGCTAATGTGTATTTAGCTATAATCTACAAATAAGATTAGAAATAAGATTAACAACTCATTAAATAAACAGGAGGGTGTTAGACAAAGTGGAATTTAGACAGTTTATTAGAAAAAGTTCTTTGTCCTTATGCCTAATGACAAACTGGGTCCAAACCAGAATGTTGCAGGATTTATGCAATGTCCACAAAAAAAGAATAAGAAGTTGAAGTGAAACAGTAACCAGATAAGTAAAGACAATACAAATAAATTAAATATTGGGCAAACATTCATATTTTCCGCTTTCCTCATATTTACCGGACGGGAAACTTATTTCCCAGGCGGCAATTCCCAGTATTCACCAGCGGTAATTCCCGCCACCGGTTTTTTCCCGACCAACCCTGCATAAACATCATCATCATCATCATATTATTAATAATTGTAAGACTTATTATGGTTGTGTTAGTAGTATTAAAACATAAATTAATAATAATACTAATGATAATAATGATGAGAAAAATTAATAATAATAATAACAATCATAATCATCATCATCATCATCATCATCGCCATCATCATCATTATCATCACCATCATGATCATGATGATTATGATCATCATCATCATCATCATCATCATCATCGGTATGCTATGTTACATTTGTTATGTAATCAAAATACTTCTTTTCAAATTGTTGATTTTCCAATGTTGAAAAGTGTCGTTCATATGTTTTGCTGTAATGTGGGATATGTGATATCATAATGAATATGTATACTTTTTCATTTCAACATTATCATGATTATATGATCCCAGCTGTTTTGGATTATGTAAGAGCGATACTACTTGAAGTTGAATAGCACACTCCCCCCTTTCATCCTTCAATGCACATGTATTGAAAGGAGGCGCCCCCTTCCATACTCAATGAAAGAACAGGAAGCCGCAGCTATTGTTCGTGTAAACCTTTGACTAAAAAATCAATAATATCCCCAAAAGATTGACCATGTAGTTTCCTTAGAAAATTTAGTAAATACGGCATATGCATTGAAGTATAAGTTTGATTATTCAAAGCCCGAGTTCCAAGTTACAATTTGTTATGCTTGCATGCTTTAATGCGATAATATAATTTAAAATATATTCGCTAGATTAAAATATAACACAGTTTGCCGTTTTGTCATTTGTACTATTCGGCGAGTTTATCAAAGTCTAAAATTAAACAAAAATAATAATAAGTAAACAGAATGTCTAAACAATAATAATTACATGTAACCCTGCATGACTACACACCTAACCCACCACCCCGTAAGCTACGTAATATCATTACCTATTCCGTAAATTATAAGACTGCTAGGATAATGCTAGGAAAATTAATGCTACGGGTATGTCATCATAAACATCCTCCTCCTCCTCCTCCTCCTCATCATCATCATCATCATCATCATCATCATCATCATCATCGTCATCACCAACATCATGGGGGGGGAGGGGGGGGGGGGGTGGAGTGGCAGCCCACTTAATAATTATAATGATGCTAATAATAATACTAATGGAAATAGTAATAATACTCATCAACAAGACCCATCGCAACACTCCTGGCTACGGTCCTTTCGTTATCATTATCATCATCATCATCATCATCATCATCATCATCACTACCTTTGTCCTTCAGCAAGACAATTTATCAACAGTTGCTGCTTTCTCCCCAGGTGTATAACTGGGTACCATGGTCGTGCGTTAATTAGCCTTAGTACCACCATCACTGGCAGCTCGGCTAGTATGCTCCCTGGGGAGTTGAGAAAGTATGCGAATATCATTGTGTGGAATTGAAATGTACCTGATGACCATGGGCAATAATAATTAAATAATGATTTAAGCCCTTAGAGGCTCTTTGCAATTTGCGCTTTATAAAAGGCTATTAGTACGTTCGTACATGTATTGCAATTATTAATAATATTGTATTTAATGAAATAAGGCTAACATTAAAGACGGCTTAACCTATCCCTAACTCATCCCCCACCTCCACACTAATGATAGTGTTTTAGATGATGATGATGAAGAGTATTATTATTATTATTATTTGTCTTAATACATGATTATGATTGAAATCAACGCAATCTTCCCGATAGGTGTATTACTCAGCTGGAGTATATTGTTTAATGAAATAATAATTAAAAAAGTTAAAATGACCCCCCCCCCCCCCCGCCCCCCCCCCAACATTATGCAAATTATGATTAGAATTATGATGATGACCATTATCATAATCACATACTAACAATAATAATCATAATAATGATAATCGTCGATGTCGTCGTTGCCATAATCATGGAGGGCGGAGGGAGGAGGGGGAGGGAGGGGGGGAGGGAGGAGGGGGGTGGGGGGGGGGGGGGGGGGGGCAGCGATCCTTTCTTGCATCCTTATTCTGTTTAATATGAAACCCGAAAGCGAAATAAAATCGTTACTTGTTTCGTGAATTGTGAAGAGCATTCAGTCATCGGAAAGATACATCATGCCCATATCATCGGAAAGTTTGCTGTGATAATAATTATATTAATATAATAGGCGTCATCATCATCATTATCATCATCATCGTCGTCACACATCATCATGAAAATACCATGTAAAGCCCAAGTTCCGTCTGTTTATGCTGGTGTTATTGCAATAGCATAATGATAAATATTCGGTTAATACAAATATAATACGGTTTACTGTATTGTCATTTGAAATTATTCATTTCGTATCAAGTTCTGAAGTAAAAACAATAAAATAACTAGTAAAAAGATGTGTAAAGAATAATTATATGTAACTCTGCATGACTATGCACCCAATGAACCATCTCTTGCTACGGGCCTGTCATTATCATCTTCATCATAATCATTATCATCATCATCATCATCATCGTCATCGTCATCGTCATCGTCATCATCGTCATCATCATCATCATCATTATCATCATCATCATCATCATTATCACCATCGGTCTTTAATGTTATCCATATTTTATGAAATACGATACCGCAAGCCAAGATAGATTCTTACTTGTAATGTGAAATGAAGAAACGTATTCATTGAAAACGGTCTTTATACCCATATACCTGGGAAGTTTGCTATGATAATAACTATATGATTGATAATAATGATTATGATAATAGTCAGTATCACAGGGCTGGCATATTTGGGGCCCGGTCAATTGCTTATTTCCCAGAGGGCGGGAAATACCGGAAATACCGGTAATTCCCGCTTTTTTAGCGGGTTCAATAAGAGCACAAGACTAATTGGACATACAATGACCTACAAATATGTTAGACAAATTGGCACATAGATTTAATGTTCATTATTGTAGCAGCTGTTTTTTTGTCTTTTGTTTAATAATATTTGGTCTAAGTACCAACATCATTCATGATTTGGTCCGGTGTTTATTAGCCTCCAGCACCCGTTGGGCAGTTTGAGCTTGTATGCTCCCCTGGTAGTTGAGACGGCGCACAATATAATTGTGTGGGTTTGAACTGTACCTGTTGTAATAATGCACCTCTGAATAGGGCACCTAGATACATGGCGCTCTATAAATGCTATATATTATTATTATTAGTAGTTTGACAGCATGATTCATATGGATTGAATCATTTTGTCTAATCTTCATTCTGTCTAATCATAAGTTTGGCTAATGTGTATTTAGCTATAGTCTACAAATAAGATTAAAATAAGATTAAACACGTCATTAAATTTAAAGTGTTAGACAAAGTGGAATTTAGACAGTTTATTAGACAAAGTTCTTTGTCTTTATGCCTAATGACAAACTGGGTACAAACCAGAATGTTGCAGGATTTATGCAATATCCACAAAACACGAATAAGAAGTTGACATAAAACAAAAACCAGATAAGTAAAGACAATACAAATAAAAGTAAATATTGGGCAAACATTCATATTTCCCGCTTTCCTCATGCTTACCGGACGGGAATCTTATTTCCCAGGCGGTAATTCCCGGTATTCACCAGCGGGAATTCCCGCCACCGGTATTCCCGACCAACCCTGCATCAATATCATCATCATTATCATAGTATTGATAATGGTATGACGTATCATGTTTATGTTAGTAGTGTTAAAACATAAATTAATAATAATACTAATGATAATAATGATGAGAAAAATAATAATAATAATAACAATCATTATCATCATCATCATCATCATCATCATCATCATTATCGTCATCATCATCATTATCATCATCATCATCATTATCATAATCATCATCATCATCATCATCATCATCATCATCATCGGTATATATTGCTATGTTACATTTGTTATGTAATCAAAATACTTCATTTCAAATTGTTGATTTTCCAATGTTGAAAAGTGTCGTTCATATTTTTTGCTGTAATGTGGGATATGTGATATCATAATGAATATGTATACTTTTTCATTTCAACATTATATGATCCCAGCTGTTTTGGATTATGTAAGAGCGATACTACTTGAAGTTGAATAGCACACTCCCCCCTTTCATCCTTCAATGCACATGTATTGAAAGGAGGGCGCCCCCTTCCATACTCAATGAAAGAACAGGAAGCCGCAGCTTTATATTGTTCGTGTAAACCTTTGACTAAAAATTCAATAATACCCCCAAAAGATTGACCATGTAGTTTCCTTAGAAAATTTAGTAAATACGGCATATGCATTGAAGTATAAGTTTGATTATTCAAAGCCCGAGTTCCAAGTTACAATTTGTAATGCTTGCTTTAATGCGATAATATAATTTAAAATATATTCGCTAGATTCAAATATAACACAGTTTGCCGTTTTGTCATTTGTACTATTCGGCGAGTTTATCAAAGTCTGAAATTAAACAAAAATAATAATAAGTAAACAGAATGTCTAAACAATAATAATTACATGTAACCCTGCATGACTACATATCTAACACACCACCCCGTAAGCTCAGTAATATCGTTACTTATTCTGTAAATTATAGGACCATATTCATCTAATAAGATACATTATACCCGTAGTATTGGTAAGACTGCTAAGATAATGATCATAATTAATGCTATGGGTGTGTCATCATAAACAGCATCATCATCCTCGTCCTCCTCCTCCTCCTCGTCCTCCTCCTCCTCATTCTCCTCCTCATCATCATCATCATCATCATCATCATCATCATCATAATAATCATCATCATCATCGTCATCACCAACATCATGGGGGAGGGGGGGGGGGGGGTGGAGTGGCAGCCACTTAATAATTATAATGATGCTAATAATAATACTAATGGAAATAGTAATAATACTCATCAACAAGACCCATCGCAACACTCCTGGCTACGGTCCTTTCGTTATCATTATCATCATCATCATCATCATCATCATCATCATCATCATCATCACTACCTTTGTCCTTCAGCAAGACAATTTATCCACAGTTGCTGCTTTCTCCCCAGGTGTATAACTGGGTACCATGGTCGTGCGTTAATTAGCCTTAGCACCACCATCACTGGCAGCTCGGCTAGTATGCTCCCTGGGGAGTTGAGAAAGTATGCAATATCATTGTGTGGGATTGAAATGTACCTGATGACCATGGGCAATAATAATTAAATAATGATTTAAGCCCTTAGAGGCTCTTTGCAATTTGCGCTTTATAAAAGGCTATTAGTACGTTCGTACATGTATTGCAATTATTAATAATATTGTATTTAATGAAATAAGGCTAACATTAAAGACGGCTTAACCTAACCCTAACTCATCCCCCACCCCCACACTAATGATAGTGTTTTAGATGATGATGATGAAGAGTATTATTATTATTATTATTTGATTTGTCTTAATTCATGATTATGATTGAAATCAACGCAATCTTCCCGATAGGTGTATTACTCAGCTGGAGGCTATTGTTTAATGAAATAATAATTTAAAAAGTTAGAATGACCCCCCCCCCCCTCCCCCCAACATTATGCAAATTATGATTAGAATTATGATGATGATGATGACCATTATCATAATCACATACTAACAATAATAATCGTAATAATGATAATCGTCGATGTCGTCGTTGCCATAATCATGGAGGGCGGAGGGAGGAGGTGGAGGGAGGAGGGGGAGGGAGGAGGGGGGGGGGGGGGGGGGCAGCGATCCTTTCTTGCATCCTTATTCTGTTTAATATGAAACCCGAAAGCGAAATAAAAATCGTTACTTGTTTCGTGAATTGTGAAGAGCATTCAGTCATCGGAAAGATACATCATGCCCATATCATCGGAAAGTTTGCTGTGATAATAATTATATTAATATAATAGGCGTCATCATCATCATTATCATCATCATCGTCGTCACACATCATCATGAAAATACCATGTAAAGCCCAAGTTCCGTCTGTTTATGCTGGTGTTATTGCAATAGCATAATGATAAATATTCGGTAAATACAAATATAATACGGTTTACTGTATTGTCATTTGAAATTATTCATTTCGTATCAAGTTCTGAAGTAAAAACAATAAAATAACTAGTAAAAAGATGTGTAAAGAATAATTATATGTAACTCTGCATGACTATGCACCCAATGAACCATCTCTTGCTACGGGCCTGTCATTATCATCTTCATCATAATCATTATCATCATCATCATCATCATCATCATCATCATCGTCATCATCATCGTCATCATCATCATCATCATCATCATCATCATCATTATCACCATCGGTCTTTAATGTTATCCATATTTTATGAAATACGATACCGCAAGCCAAGATAGACTTGTAATGTGAAATGAAGAAACGTATTCATTGAAAAGGTTCTTTATACCCATATAATCTGGGAAGTTTGCTATGATAATAACTATATGATTGATAATAATGATTATGATAATAGTCAGTATCACAGGGCTGGCATATTTGGGGCCCGGTCAATTGCTTATTTCCCAGAGGGCGGGAAATACAGGGGAATGCCGGTAATTCCCGCTTTTTTTAGCGGGTTCAATAAGAGCACAAGACTAATTGGACATACAATGACCTACAAATATGACAAATTGGCACATAGATTTAATGTTCATTATTGTAGCAGCTGTTTTTTTGTCTTTTGTTTAATAATATTTGGTCTAAGTACCAACATCATTCATGATTTGGTCGGGTGTTTATTAGCCTCCAGAACCCGTTGGGCAGTTTGAGCTTGTATGCTCCCCTGGAAGTTGAGACGGCGCACAATATAATTGTGTGGGTTTGAACTGTACCTGTTGTAATAATGCGCCTCTGAATAGGGCACCTAGATACATGGCGCTCTATAAATGCTATATATTATTATTATTATTAGTATGACAGCATGATTCATATGGATCGAATCATTTTGTCTAATCTTCATTCTGTCTAATCATAAGTTTGGCTAATGTGTATTTAGCTATAGTCTACAAATAAGATTAAAAATAAGATTAAACACTCATTAAATTTAAAGTGTTAGACAAAGTGGAATTTAGACAGTTTATTAGACAAAGTTCTTTGTCTTTATGCCTAATGACAAACTGGGTACAAACCAGAATGTTGCAGGATTTATGCAATATCCACAAAACACGAATAAGAAGTTGACATAAAACAAAAACCAGATAAGTAAAGACAATACAAATAAAAGTAAATATTGGGCAAACATTCATATTTCCCGCTTTCCTCATGCTTACCGGACGGGAATCTTATTTCCCAGGCGGTAATTCCCGGTATTAACCAGCGGGAATTCCCGCCACCGGTATTCCCGACCAACCCTGCATTAATATCATCATCATTATCATAGTATTGATAATTGTATGACGTATCATGTTTATGTTAGTAGTGTAAAAACATAATTTAATAATAATACTAATGATAATAATGATGAGAAAAATAATAATAATAATAACAATCATTATCATCATCATCATCATCATCGTCATTATCATCATTATCATCATCATCATCATCATTATCATCATCATCATCATCATCATCATCATCATCATCATTATCGGTATATATATGCTATGTTACATTTGTTATGTAATCAAAATACTTCATTTCAAATTGTTGATTTTCCAATGTTGAAAAGTGTCGTTCATATTTTTTGCTGTAATGTGAGATATGTGATATCATAATGAATATGTATACTTTTTCATTTCAACATTATATGATCCAAGCTGTTTTGGATACCAACAGTTCTTCTCAGGACTTACCAAACAGTCCTTTCCAGGACTACCAAACAGCCCTTTCTGGGACTACCACAGTCCTTTTGAGGACTATCCTAGAAAGAATCCCACCAGTGCTTCTCAGGACTTACCAATCCCCTCCTTGTACATGGTGCAACCGCAAACCAATTGTATTATCTACATCATCATGGAAGCCGATACTTATAAGCAACAGTCTTCGAGCGTTTTTGAAATTGTTCTAAAAAGTCTAAACATCGCCCGGTGATTGCCGGTAAAGAACATTTTGAATACAAATATATATTTATGGATATTTCAGCCGTTTCTTAACCGATTTTGATCAAATAAGGTTTATTCTGTCATTAAAATTATATGGTCTTTCGAATTTAATAGTCAGTTTTTCATTTTCTCACAAAGAAATATCGGGCCACTTCGGGAAATACAGTGGCGGATCTACGGGGGGTTAGGGGGTTTAAACCCCCCCCCCCCCCCCCTTGGGCTGCCAAAAAACGCAAAATGCGCCAAATATGCCAACATTTTTCGCCGCTTCGCGGCTTGGGCTGACAAGAAACCCCAAACACACCAAATTTGTTTCGCCGCTTCGCGGCTATCCGTATCGTAATTGGGTCATACCACCCCCTTGGCAAAAAGCTAGATCCGCCCCTGAAATACCAATACACAATACTAACTTTAATTGTGAGAGCAACATTGTGAAAGTAAACATGTAAGAATGTGCATTTTGTTGGCCGCGATCCTCATGAATACGAACCAGACTGCTTAAACTCTAGGATTAATACATTGACAGTAAGAATTTACAATTGAATTTTTCCTGAAAAGTGATTTTCTCTGTAGCCAACCATGCCAACAAACAATTCAAGTGAACGTTGCCAGTAGCTGAAGCGTAGACAACGGTGGGAATGAGGGGTATGCATCCTCCACCTCACAAGGTGGGGGGGGGGGGAATGACATGAACAGTCATCTCCCCCCTCCCCCACCCCCCTCCCCACCCAAGGTTTTAGAGAAGGATATATATCTGTATGTGTGTGTATCTGTATATGATTTGTAAATAATCATATAAGATGATGACGTCATAATTAAGGGAAATTAAGCATTCCTATTAGTTGATTACTGATCCTTAATCCGATATAGTAAATGGTAAAGTGATAGTGCATATTATGCACTATAACTGCGCAGGGGAAGGCCTTGGAGCATAGAATTATGAATAAACAAACCAAACCGTTTATAACTAGAAAGCCGACTTATCGCGCGCATGTCACGTGTCCAATAGACTTTGTACCTTGTCAAGATGGCGGAGTGACGCGATTTTTAAGCTTCCGAGGAATAGCACTAGACGTCATCGCGTAGTGACCTAGAGGGACTTGAACAATCATCATGCTATGAAGTGCGCGTAGACTATCGCGCCTATTTTCCGGCGCAATGTCCTAGATTGTATCCAGGGGGGTGTCACTCTGCCAGAGTGACGCGATTTTTCGTTGGCGCCCATCTATTATGGGTGGTGGGATTATGTTTAGCCTTGCGATCGAGTGTCTAAAGATCATAGACTACAAAATACCCAGCATTCCATGTTAGCCAGCTGAAGTTTCCCTAACCGGCCATGTTTGCTGCGTGTTAAGGCTATGGGAAAATTAGCGTGCAGTACGTAGATTTTCTTCTATTTATTTATATACTACTTCTATGGGTGACACCCCATGCATTGGAGTCGGTAATGTACGCTTGTGCGCTTGATCTTGAATGAGGGAAATGCCAAAGACGCTTAATGGAAAGACCGACCACTGTACAATTATCCTGTACAAAGTGAATGGGCAGAGCGCGATGTACAAAATGAACACGCTCTTTGATACGCAGGCTATTCATTATGACGTCACAATAACAATGTTTACTTCGCCTGACTAAAAATAACTTCAAGATGACGCGATAAAGTTTGATGAACCCGAATTTGCATATCACGCGTGAAATTTGTTTCACGCACTTGGTTACGCGTACAATAATAATGAATAAAATAAAGACAGTGCGCGGACTGGGCGCGCGTTATCATTAATATACGCGGGTAGCCATTGCCATTTTTTCTCTACACGGTAAGATCTTTAAATTTTTAAAATATAGTTCTCACAGCTATTATTTCAAACGTAAAAACGCTATCGACTATAATTCATAATTATTTTTAACTAACCAAAAACAAAATTAAATTTGTAAAACAATGTGTCCCCCAGGTGTACCCAACTTGGAGATAAGCTGATGTTCAATCGTCATACTAGCCTGAATTTACCGAGTTTTAGTAAGTACGTTCTGATCCTTACTTTTGTTTAAATTAATACTAACAAAGGGAACATTTGTTCCAAAAAAGCTATCGACTATAATTTTTAAATGTTTTTTCAAAAATTTAAATGAACAAGATTCAGTATTGAACCCAAACCTCTGGGTGTACCCAACTTTCTCTCAGGCAATTCATACTTACGTCTAGCACTGGCTCAGCACTGGATAAATCCACTGCTAGACGCAGATATGAATGGAATGTCTAGCATCAGTCTGTGCTCAGCCTGGCATAACTTTGATCCACTGTTGATCCACTGTTGATGCTAGACACTCGTCTAGCACAAGGTTGCGCATGCGCATTACGGTAGTGCGCGTTCAGAAATTGCAAGTCATCGTTACGTCACAATAGAAGTGTACTAGTGCGCATGCCCAGTCATGTCCTAGACAGCTTTTCGATCCACTGTTGTATTCATACTTGCGCGTCAGTTATCCACTGTTGATGCCGAGTATGAATGGTCGGCTTTTTCGTCTAGCACTGGCTCGGCAGTGGATTTATCCAGTGCCGAGCCAGTGCTAGACGTAAGTATGAATTGCCTGTATTAAGCTCGATTTGAATCTTCATTCTGTTTGAAGGAACATCGCTGCGCGACCGCTAGTGATCTGTCTTGTAATTCTACAGTCTTTGGAAATGCGCAGAGCGCGCAACTATTTTTAATACGCGCTGGCCCCAGGGGGGTCATACTGCGCGCTAATCTTGGAAACTTTTATGGACTGGCTAACATGGAATTCTGGGATACGTTTAGTCTAGCAGGCAATTCATACTTACGTCTAGCACTGGCTCAGCACTGGATAAATCCACTGCTAGACGCAGATATGAATGGAATGTCTAGCATCAGTCTGTGCTCAGCCTGGCATAACTTTGATCCACTGTTGATCCACTGTTGATGCTAGACACCTCGTCTAGCACAAGGTTGCGCATGCGCATTACGGTATTGCGCGTTCAGAATTTGCAAGTCATCGTTACGTCACAATAGAAGTGTACTAGTGCGCATGCCCAGTCATGTCCTAGACAGCTTTTCGATCCACTGTTGTATTTATACTTGCGCGTCAGTTATCCACTGTTGATGCCGAGTATGAATGGTCGGCTTTTTCGTCTAGCACTGGCTCGGCAGTGGATTTATCCAGTGCCGAGCCAGTGCTAGACGTAAGTATGAATTGCCTGTAAGATCGAGACCCTCGATCGCATGATGAACATAGCGCGACGAACGAGAGAGGTCTGCGTAACATCAGTGATCGCTGCTCACGAGGCCTCGGCTGGCAGCCACCAATAGTGCTGTTGTGCAGATCTCTCTCGTTGGCGGCTATCTATTATTGGTGGTGGGATTATTTTTAGCATGCCATCGAGGGTCTTAGATCATATACTACAAAATACCCAGCATTCCATGTTAGCCAGTCCATGAAGTTTCCCTAACCGGCCATGTTTGCTGCGTGTTAAGGCTATGGGAAAATTAGCGCGCAGTGCGTAGATTCTCTTCTATTTATTTATATACTACTTCTATGGCTGGCCCTTGTACCAAGTACGCAGGGCCGACGAGAGAACACAAACATTTGAGCAAGGTCAATTTGGGTTTATCAACATGATAACAAATTCAGTTCCTCAAAATAATCATCGTATATAACAAATAGTACATGCTTCTTGTCGTTAAATATTCCACAATACACAACTGTACATTTTAAATTTCACTCGTGCAAACATATTGGACTCGGCCTGCGGCCTCGATCGATGCAATATTTAATGCACTCGAGAATTTCAAACTGTATCGGTGTCTATTCTGTGTTTATATTCTTCATGAACAAAATCCTGTTCAGTGATTGGTCTACATAACGTCATGTGACCAAACATAGTAAATGCCCATGGAGAAAATGTGCTATGCGTGACGGCATTCATGGTATAGTAAATGTTATCACATGACTTAGTAAATACAGTACATGCCGCTGGGGTATTATATTTTTGCGATATACAATGGCAATATAACATGGCAAATTGTTTACAAACCCCTGCAATTCGCAAGTCAACGTCAAGGGGCTGTACAGATACCGTACGCACCCGGCGTATCGTACCGTGTAGGCCTTTGTCAGGTGACTCTCGATCTCGCGGGCAGCGAACGAAAGCAAAAAAACAAACGAATTTCAGCGATTTTCAGTACAATTGGATCAGAAAGTGACCTGGTAAACATAATCGAAGGAAACAATAGACAAACAGTTATGATAGAAATGAGTGATCTGAATATGCTGAGATATTAGTGCTGAGAAAGGGAATCGTAAGTACGCCGATCGACTGTTGTGCACATGAATATTGGGTGAATTCTGAATTGTGTGTGTGATGTGTGTAGCTTCTGTGCATGTGATGAGCGAGTGCAAAGGATTTTGACAGTCATGTGATAAAACAGTTATTAAATTTGCTGTCGGGAAAATCACGGAATATTCCTACCCTCGGGATTTCAAATGCTATTTCGTGAAGAAAATAAGTCCCTCGACTTCGTCTCAGGACTTATTTACTCTTCCCTCAATAGCATTTAAAATCCCTCGGGATGTAATATTCCGTGCTATACCCTCCACCGCCATTTAATAACAGTATACTATACCATGAATGACGTCATAGACTCCGGGTGATCATATTGAGCACATAGGGATGCGTGTTATCAAACTTCCCTGCGAGCAAACGTTTTGTTTTAGCTTGCGAAAGATGCTCGACGAGATTTCTCAAAGAGTTTTTAAAAAAGATACAGCATATTTTTCACCCGTGAATATCAAGTTCCAACGAGTATTCTAGAGATGCATTTCATGTATAACGTAGTGGTATTCGAATTACAAAATTACGACAATGGTGCACATTGTGCATCGTTCTCCTTCTGTGGTCGTGACACTAATTCTTCATTAACAATCGGCCGCGGTGTGCATGGACTGCACTTGCTGTATGTGTTATGTACGAATAACCCTTTTCTCCATACAATTATAAGTGTGTAGTATGTAAAGCAGGTTAATTATTCACTTTGATGCGCGCGTTTTGCATTTGAGTGCGCATTACAGGGGGGTGTCATTCTCATAGAAGTAGTATATAAATAACTAGAAGATAATCTATGCACTGCGCGATAATTTTCCCATAGCCTTAACCCTAAAATAGCCGGGCTATTTGAGGTCTTCCTACGGCCGGAGAGGGGGGGGGGGGGGGGCATTATGCGCCCCCCCCCCCCCCCCGCCCCCCAAGATCTCGGCCGCGGAGCGGCCGATCGCCGTGAAAATTTGTACGCATGATAAGTGAAGTGTATAGAATACAATGGTAATTAATTTTTTTTTTTTAAGTAATTAATTTGCATATTTATGGTAATTTATGCAAATAAGTCATGAAATTCATATTTTTACCCATAAATCATATATTCTTTATAATTAAATTCTGGTTTTCACTACATATATTCTTTTGAACATGTGGAACAATAATACGACCAAAAAAAATGGAAAAGCCAGGTTCTTCCTTATGTTTTCTATTGTTTTGATAATTTCTTATGTATTTTTTATTTTTTTTTAAACATATGTATTTTATTGTTTTTGTTTTTTTATTTTATTTCTAACTATAATTTAACTATTTTGAACCCCCAAACCAACATCTAAAATGTAAACAACACCAAATAACCAATGATATACCTCATTTTACGAAAATTGATATTTCCATATGTTTTGTACACAAATCACGAAATTGAGCGACTTTCGGGCTGACATGCATTGACGAAAGGTCACGTGACTTTGTAACGGTAGGTCCGATTTTCGAAATTTTTGTTTTAACATGTGCGCAAGACCCGAAAAAAGTAAACAAGCAGCGGCGCGTCATCTTACAGCGTTTTGGAGCAATAAACAAAATCGCGGAGAGCGGGGGGGGGGGGGGGGGGGCATTATGGCCCCCGCCTTATTAGGGTTAACACGCATCAAACATGGCCGGTCGGGGAAACTTCATGGACTGGCGAACATGGAATGCTGGGTATTTCGTAGTCTATGATCTAAGAGCCTCGATCGCATGCTACAAATAAATAATGTCACCACCTATAATAGATAGCCGCCAACGAGAGAGATCTGCACAACAGCAGCGATGCCTGCCAGCCGAGTCCTCCGGAGCAGCGATCACTGATGTTATGCAGACCCCTCTCGTTGGTCGCGCTATGTTCAGCATGCGATTGAGGGTCTCGATCCTAGACTAAATGTATCCCAGAATTCCATGTTAGCCAGTCTATAAAGGTTTCCACTCCGCCATCTTGCCCATGTAGAAAGTCTATTGGACACGTGACTTGCGCGCGATAAGTCGGGCTTCTAGTTACAAACGGGTTGGTTTGTTTATTCATAATTCTGTGGAAATATAGCGCAATACACGCTCTGCGCTAGGATTATTGAGCAAAGCGATGAGTATGATTATGCGAAGGATATAAAACAAATATATCATGCACTATTTCGAGCCACAATTGAAATTATGGATTCCGAGGTGATGTTCTTCAGGTCTACGACCGTCAGAACATAGTGATGTTTCTCTCACCTCGGAATCCATAATTTCAACTAGAGGCTCTTAGTGCATGGTATATTTGTTTAATATACAAACCCTGCACTATTTGTATAATATGAGCTAAGACTTGTTGATTTCAACGTTCAAAAAGTAATTTATAAATCTACTTTAAATGCTTGCTGCACGCTTCGCACACGAACAGTTTATCTCTCTTTGTTGTGTAAATTGCGTATGATCTGGGGTACAGTGACAATTTTTTCTGTACCGGGCCACGTAGTTCCAGTGTAGGCTGGCATTGATCTTGCTGCATGTGTGACGTGCACCAAATTGCACCATGTCAAGTATACCCCCTCCTAAACCCTCCATATTTGGCTCTGCCCCATCCTCTCGGTAGCTTCGACCCCTCGTTACTCATTCTTGGCTATAGGCTATGTTGTTGGATCAAACATAATGCGGCATATTATGGACACTTAATATAAATAAAATATTTTTGTATGTATTGGGGTACATATTTTATTTATATTTATTAGTGTGTCAATTATTTATTTTATTTGTGAAATATATTCAAGATTCATAGTTGATCAAATCATAACCAGCTTTCACAGATACAGTCAATGTTAAGCCTTAATTTCCTCTCTAGGTAAGCACCAAATTGCACAATTTCAAGTACAATTATGCAAAAGCTCCCTACCGAGGAAGGGGGTGGGGGAGGGGCACCCCTCCCACACCCTCCCCCCGCTCAGTCACTTCGCTCCCTCGCAATGTCTCACTCTCACATCTGGCTCAAAGTTGGCAGCCCTGTGAGTGTGGTTGGACATGAGCCCCTACATACACATAATCGTGAACCCCCTTAGGTATTTGCCCACCAACCCCCCCCCCCCCCCCTAAAAACAATCAAAACTGCTTCCGCTGGTCTCGACCATTTTGTAATGAATGATTTGGCTGCAAAACAAAATTGATGGAAATTTGAAAAACCGAAACCTGTCCCATGCCTGTTTTGTGTGTTAATAAGAACACAACAAGGTATGAGGGACCCGCTATAATTTCAATTGGATTTTGATAATTTTGACAATGTTACTATGTGATTTATCACAATTCTTCATGCATGACCCATCAATCCCAGTTTGCCTAGTTCCTGATTTCACGGAAGACCCTTTAGAGATGGATAGTAACGTTCAGCCTTACCCAAACTTAACTATCCTTTTTACAGGCAACGCCCAGCAGTGCTACCAGTGCAATTCGCTGAGCTCCGAATTGTTTCAAGACACACCCATCACTGGGTTTACAACCACGTGTTCTGCAGCAGACACTGTGGACTGCTCTGCCGTGGGCGGATGCTCAAGGAGCGCGTTCATGTTCCGTTACACCTCCACTACACGTAAGTTGTTCTCTTAAATGTGCTATGACAACCAGATAAGTTTGCATGTTGACTTATGTTGCGTGGGAGTGTACACATGGAAAATTTGTTAAATGACATTGAAAGCCAGATAAATTGTATGCACTATAAGACACTATGGGTGGTATTCTATTATTTGTCCTAAATATTGTCCTAAGTTGTTGCCTAAGTCAGAAAGTTAGGACGTGCTTAGGATGTGCAAAATTGGTATTCCAATATTTATACTTAGGACGATCTTAATGCAAATTATTAAGCTTTGGCCAGGCCCACAAGGCAGATGTGAGCCAATGACCGATGTTGTTTCATTTACAAGCATCCAATCAGAAAGGAGAGGGATGCCATAGCAACTCTCAGTAAAGACACTTTGCGTAAAAGCTGAGCAAATGCGCGTGCTGTATTGTCTTTGATCTGCGCCATGAAAGTGCAGTGCGCGCTAGATTGATCTGCGCTTATGTAACGGCCACTGGTTTTGTAGGTCACTGCTATGTTTTGTACACAACACATGGGAGTTAGGACAGGGTCAGGGCAATCCTAGGAAATGTCCTAGAAATGTCATCCTAAGTGCATTTTAGAATACCAATTTGTCCTAAGTCAGTAATTTGCATAAATTTGCATATTTGCCTTAAAGTTAGGACAAAAGTTAGGACAAAGTTAGGAAGTGACTTAGGAGGATATTGGAATACTACTTAGGACAAAATCATGACTTAGGACGAAATTTGACTTAGGACAAATATTAGAATACTACCCTATATGATGAATGGTCCCCGAAAATTTGAGCACAATCAGTTAACCCTAAAAAGGCCGGGCTATTTGAGGTCTTCAGCAGGCCGGGGGGGGGGGGGGGCATTATGGCCCCCCCCCCCCCCCCCCCCAAGATCTCGGCCGCGGAGCCGCCGATCGCCGTGAAAATTTGCATGCACGATAAGTGAAGTTTATAGAATACAATGGTAATTTATAATTTTTTTGAAAAAATTCATTAATTTGCATATTTATGGTAATTTATGCAAATAAGTCATGAAATTAATATTTTTACCCATAAATTATATATTCTTCATAATTAAACTCTGGTTTTCACTACATATATTCTTTAGAGCATTGGAAATAATAATACAACAACAAAATTTGGAAGAGCCAGGTTCTTCCTTATGTTTTCTATTGTTTTGATGATTTCTTATGTATTTCTCTGTTTTTTTAAACTTATGTATTTTATTGTTTTTGTTGTTTATTTAATTTCTAACTATAATTTAACTATTTTGAACCCCAAAACCAACATATAAAATGTAAACAACACCAAACAACCAATGATATACCTCATTTTACGAAAATTTATATTTCCATATGTTTTGTACACAAATCACAAAATTGAGCGATTTTCGGGCTGACATGCATAGACAAAAGGTCACGTGACTTTGTAACAGTAGGTCCGTTTTTCAATTTTTTTTGTTTTAAAATGTGCGCAAGACCCGAAAGAAAAAAGTCACCAAGCAGCGGCGCGTCATCTTACCGCATTTTGGAGCAATAACAAACATCGCGGAGGGGGGGGGGGGGGGGGGGGGCATTATGGCCCCCCGGCCCTATTAGGGTTAAGAAAAAAGAAAACTGGGGCTCTTTAAAAAGAAAACAACCATTGATTTCTAGAATTACTCAAATTGGCAACGCACTCTTGCAAAGTTGTGGACTACTCCGCATACATTTTTTACACAATTTTTTTTTTTTTTGTAATTGTCTCAACATTTATGTTTCCCCTTCGTTTGAGTCCAAAATATGTTTTGTGTGAATGCTTGTATGCATAACATATCATGAGTTACAGGAATGGAAAAGTGTGACTATGGAGACAACTTTACAAATGGGAACATTTGTGTAAACAACGTATGGGGAGTAGTCCACACGCTTATCAGAATGCGTTGCCATTCGAAAAAATTCCCCATATGAATAAATAGACACCTTCAAAGGGCCATAGTTTTCTTGTTTCATGCCTGATTATGCTCTTAAGGGGGTTTCACACCGGGCCCTGCGTAGAGTTGCGTATAATTGCGTAGTATTACGTACCGACTACGCCAAGTGTACGCTGCCCTACGCAACTCTACGCTGAGGTACGCAGATGGCTACACGAGATGGACGCCAAAAATTAAACATGTTTAATTTGTTTCGCGTACTGTCTGCGTAGACAATAAACGCAGAAAGTACGCAAGTCTATGCAACACCCCAGCTAGCCACCTGACGTCGTGCCAACGTTGGGCCGATGTCATTTTCGTTGTAAGGGGACGTTGGGCCAACATGCGACATGCGACGTCACCGCGACGTAAAAATGTCCCCCAGCCCAACATCAGCTCGGCGTCTTATTTTTAATGCTGGCCCAACGTCATTTTGCGATTTCAGTTCTAACGTAGGCCCAACATCGATTCCTGACGTTGAGAGAACATCAAGTTGTGACGTTGGCCCGACGTTAAAATGTCCGCCAGCCCAACTTTGTCCCAACATCATTTTGTGATGTCGGGCAAATATCAAATTTCGACAATGGCCCAACACCGAATCCTGACATAGGGCAGGAGATAGGGCAGGACATAGGGCAAATTCTGATGTGGGCTCGACGTTAAAATGTCCGCCAGCCCAACATCGTCACTACGTAATTTTGTGATATTGGCATAACGTAAATTCCGACAATGGCCCAACATCATCTTATGACATTGGATCAACATAACATTATGATGTCGGCTCGAGGTTGAAATGTCCGCTAGCCCAACATTGTCACGACATCATTATGTGATGTTGGCCCAACGTCAATTTCCGTCAATGGCCCAATATCAAATCTTGACGTTGGGCTAACATCAAATTCTGACGTTGGCCCGACATTAAAATGTCTGCCAGCCCGACGTTATTTTGTATTGTTGGCCCAATATCAAATCTTTACGTTGGCCCAACATCAAATCTTGACGTTTGAATTTCCGCTAACCCAACATTGGCCCAACGTAATTTTCTGATGCTGGACCAACATCACAATTTGATAATGGCCCAATGTCAAATGGCCAACGTAGGACCAACATCAAAAACGTAATAAGAAATGTGAAGACATGAATAGATTCCACGTTTGCTCCATATACTTTGTTTAACCTTTACACACATGAATAAATCATAAATATCCTATTCCTACAACTATTGCCTAATCCTAACCTATCATCCTATCGTCCTACAAACACAGGTCGCAATAGGTATAATATAATTATATACACCTCTTCTTAGCATGTATGTTTTGTAATGGTTAGTAATTTCAGAGCGTTGAATCTGAAATAATTCACCTTGAAATCATATTCATAACACTATTTACATGTTTTATTTATATTCTTATTATCTTTATAAATTATATACAGCATTAAGGACATGACAAAAGTATTGTTTGTAATATAAATAATTACACAAAATTGAAATTTTACATTTCACTTACGATCACTTATAATCGATCCTGAATTCCCCGATAGCAATACTTTTTTGGTTTACTTTTGAATTTATTTTTAATTATCAATTGATGATTTAAATCGATTACTAATAGTTGTAATCGATTGAACGAAATTCAATTCATTCAAGATTCTCAAAGCAAGTTAACAAAAATATTATAACTACCCAGCTAGCAAGCTGACGTCGGACCGATGTCGGCAGGATCGCGCTCGGCTAACAGACAACGCGCCAACATTACGCCAATGTCGAATTTAAGTTGAGGATTTGTAGTTGAATGTCGTGCTGATGTCATTAAGCTGACGAAAAAACGTCTCAAATAAAACGTCGCGCCAATATCGCACCAATGCCGAAACTGAAAGCAATTAAAGAGGTCGATATAGGGTTGTGAAATTAACTTCGGGCCGATGTCAATTAACCAACAGGAATATGACATCTCAAATATGACGTTGGGCAAATGATGTACTGATGTCGGAATGTAGCATTTTAAGAGGTCGGTAAGTGGTTGTGAAATAGATGTTGGGCCGATGTTTTTAATCGGACATCAATATGACATCACAAATATGACGTCAAGCAGATATCGCGGCGATGTCAGAACTGGCAGCAATGAATACAACAAGTCGGCAAATGGTCATAAAATTGATGTTGTGCCGATGTCAATACGTCGACATGAATATGACATTTCAAATATAAAGTTGGCCTAATATCGCGCTGATGTTGGAACTGGTATCAGTTTAAGAGGTCGACAAATGGTTGTAAAATTGTTACTAATTGGGCATCAATATGACAACTAGAATATGATGTCAGGCCGATATCCCGCCGACTTAAGAATGCAGCAATGAAACAACTCGGCAAATGCTCATTAAACTGATGTTGTGCCGATGTCAATAATTCGACATGGATATGACATGTCAAATAAAAAGTCGGCCTTATCCCAGCTAGCCACCCTGACGTCGTGCAGATGTCGAAAGTTGTTGGCCGGATGTCGGCATATCGCGGTCGGCACCAACATTACGCCAATGTCGAGTTTACGCGAAATTCGAATTTTTCGCGAAATGGTTGCAATTGAATGTCGGACAGATATTATTGTGCTGACATAAAAATGACGTCTCTAATAACATGTCGCGCAAATATCGCGCCAATGTCGAAACTGCGAGCAGTTCAAGAGGTCGGTAAAGGGTTGTACAATTGATGTCGGGCCGATGTCAATAATCGAACAGGAATATTACATCTCCAATATGACATTAGAACAATGTTATACCGATGTCGGTAAAATCGCAAATTAAGATGTCGGTCAATGGATGTAAAATTGATGTCGAGCCGATTTATTCAATTGGACATCACAAATATGACGTCAAACCGATATCGCGCCGATGTCAGAATTGGCAGCAATTACACAAGTCGGCAAACCGATGTTCAGCCGATGTCAACATCCCGACATTAATATGACATGTGCAATAGGATATTTATAGAATTATGATTGATGAATGTGTGTAAGGGTTAAACTAAATGCATGGAGCAAACGTGGAATCTTTGCATGTCTTCACATTTATTTTTACGTTTTTGATGTTGGTCCTACGTTGGCCATTTGACATTGGGCCATTGTCAAATGTTGATGTTGTTCCAGCATCAGAAAATGACGTTTTGCCGATGTTGGGTTAGCGGACATTCAAACGTCGGGCGAACGTAAATATTTGATGTTGGGCCAACAATAAAAAATAACATTGGGCTAATGTCGGGCTGGCGGCCATTTGAATGTCGGGCCAACGCAGAATTTGATGTTGGCCCAACGTCAGGATTTGATATTGGGCCATTGGCGGAAATTGACATTGGGCCAACATCACAGAATGATGTTGTGACAATGTTGGGCTAGCGGACATTTTAACCTCGAGCCCACATCGTAATGTAATGTTGGTCCAATAGTATGAGTTCATGTTGGGCCATTGTCGGAAATTGACGTTATGCCAATATCACAAAATGACGTGGTGACAATGTTGGGCTGGCGGACATTTTAACGTCGAGCCCATATCAGAATTTGATATCTGTCCTATGTTAGGATCCGGTGTTGGGCCATTGTCGGAAATTGACATTTGCCCGACATCACAGAATGATGTTGTGACAATGTTGGGCTAGCGGACATTTTAACCTCGAGCCCACATCATAATGTTATGTTGTTCCAATGTTATGAGTTGATGTTGGGCCATTGTCGGAAATTGACGTTGTGCCAATAGAACAAAATGACGTGGTGACAATGTTGGGCTGGCGGACATTTTAACGTCGAGCTCACATCAGAATTTGATATCTGTATTATGTTAGAATTCGGTCTTGGGCCATTGTCGGAAAATGACATTAGCCCGACATCACAGAATGATGTTGTGAGAATGTTGGGCTAGCGGACATTTTAACCTCGAGCCCACATCATGTTATGTTGGTCCAATGTCATGAGTTAATGCTGGGCCATTGTCAGAAATGGACGTTAGGCCAATATCACAAAATGACGTGGTGACGATGTTGGGCTGGCGGACATTTTAACATCGAGCCAACATCAAAATTTGATATCTGTCCTATGTCAGGATTTGGTGTTGGGCCATTGTCGGGAATTGACATTTGCCCGACATCACAAAATGATGTTGGGACAATGTTGGGCTGGCGGACATTTTTACGCCGCGGTGACGTCGCATGTCGCATGTAGGCCCAACGTCCTCTTACAACGAATTTTGCATCGGCCCAACGTTGGCACAATGTCAGGTGGCTAGCTGGGATATCGCCCCGATGTTAAAACTGGTAGCAATTTAAGAGGTCGGTAAAAGGTTGTAACATTGATGTCGGGTAAAAGTTATTAATTAGACATAAATATGACATCACAAATATGACTTATCACACAGATGTCGGAATTTATAGCATTGTAAAGGTCGGTAAAACGTTGTGAAATAGATGTCGGGCTGATGTCATTACTACTACATCAATACAAAAATGGTAGCAATTTAAGAGGTCGAACATGGTAGTGAAATTGATCTCGGGCCAATGTTATTAATCGGACCTCAATATGACATCTCAATTATGACGTCACACCGATATCTTGCCGATGTCAGAATTGGCAGCGATAAAACAAGTAGGCAAATTGTCATAAAATCGATGTTGCGCCAATGTCAATACTCAGACATGAATATGCCATCCTCAATATGACATCGGGCCAATATAGACCGCAGCTGTCCGATTCAAAAATTTAAAAGGTCGGTAATTTTTTCGAAAATTGAAGTCAAGCAGCTGTGTTTAATCTGACATACATATGACATCTCATATATTACGTTTGTCCGATATTGTAAACTGATAACAATTTAAGAGGTCAGTATGGTTTTAAAATTGATGCCGGGCAGCGAATTTGTTTTTCCCAAACCATTCAGCTATGGCACTAACGCATTATATATGCCCGGTTAATTGGAATGGGGCGTCTTGAATGGAGACCAAAGCGCGCGTATTCAATTCGAGCTATAAATAGACTTATAGCCACTAAATCTGACCTATAGCCACTAAATCTGACCTAAAGTCACTAAATCTGACCTATAGCCACTAAATCTGACCTTTAGCCACTAAATCTGACCTATTCTGTTGGTCGCACATCCGGGTATTCAGTGACCCCGCATGCACACGTCTGCACTGCACTGGAGTGAAAACGCTATGTTTTCACTCCAGTGATTCACGTGAACAAAACAATGACCCGGAAGTGACGGGATGCCGACCCAGAGAATAGCCACCAACATTAGGGTTAGGGTTAGGGTTAGTGTTAGGGTATATATTCCCCTGAAAACCAACACCAACCAAGCAAATCGAAATAGCTCCGTGGATAGAGAGTCAGACTAATACACTAGAGATCCCTGGTTCGAATCCTACCTTGGGACAATTTTTTGTTTGTATTTGCTATTCTTTCTGCACTCGACTAAATGTTCGAATTTATACAAGTCGGAAATTTCGGGTATGCGTGGTCTCTGACCAAGTCGCTAATTCACAAGGATTTGCTGAATGGTTGCTGAATGGTTTG
This sequence comes from Echinarachnius parma, assembly GCA_037951105.1. NCBI lineage: Eukaryota > Metazoa > Echinodermata > Echinoidea > Clypeasteroida > Echinarachniidae > Echinarachnius > Echinarachnius parma. Next base: position 145,521 of record JBAMJV010007893.1, read on the forward strand.
GGAAACGCAAATTCGCTGCCGGGCAAATGTTTCTAATTGGGCATATATATGACATCTAAAATATGACGTCAATCCGATATCGCCCGATGCCATAACTGGTAGCAAGTAGGCAAATGGTTAGTTAAATCGATGTCAATAATCCGACCTGTATATGACATCTCTAATATTACGCCGGGCATATAGCGCGCCAATGTTGGAACTGGTAGCAATTTAAGAGGTAAAAGGTTGTAAAATCGATGTTAGGCCGATGTCATCAATTAGCTGACAACTCAAATATGACATCGAGCCAATATTGCGCCAATGTCGGAACTAATAGCAATATAACAGGTCGGTGAATGGTTGTCAAATAGATTCGGGCTGATTTTATTAATCCTAACATAAATTTGACATAATTATCAAAATATGACGTCAGTCCAGTATTGTGCCAATGTTGGAACGGGAAGCCGGTCCCTACGAGTTTATGAAATCCTCATACACTTTGTACACAACCCACTCGTTTCCCGTGGTCAAGGGGTAAAGAGGTCATTAAATCGTTGTAAAAATTGATTTCGGGCCGTTGTTTTGAATTGGACATCAATGGAGGTCGATGACAGAACCTTCAGCAACGGAACAAGTCGGCAATTGAGATGTCATATTGAGGTCCAATTGATAACATTGGCCCGACATCAATATCACAACCATGTACCGACCTCTTAAATTGCTACCAGATCTAACATCAGCACAATATCGGATTGACGTGATAGTAGAGATGTCATATTTATGTCATCTGCCATCTGAAATTTCACGTCCAGCCGATATCCCGCCAAAGTTAGAACTGGCTGCAATGAAACAAATATGCAAATGGTCATTACATTCATATAGTGCCGATGTCAATAATTAAACGTTAATAAGACATCAAAAGCATGACGTCGGCTTTATATCGCGCCGATGTTGGAACTGGTGGCAATTTGAAAGGGTTGTAAATGGTTAGGAAATTGATGCCGAGCCGATGTTATTATTTCGATATAAATATGAGACCCCAAATACGACGTCGGTCCGATATTGTGCCGATGTTAGAACTTGTTAGCAATTTTAGAGTTAGGTAAATGGTGTTTAATTTGATGTCAGGCCGATGTAATTTATTAGACATCTATACTATGACGTCAAACATACATTCCGTCGATGACAGAACCTTCAGCAACGGAACAAGTCGGCAAATGGTTAAATTAATGTCCTGTCATTAATCCTTCATAAATATGACATCTCAAATATGGCGTCGGTTCAGAATTGTGCCGACGATAAAGCTGGTAGCAATTTAAGATGTCGTTATAATAAATGGTTGTAAAATTGATGTCGGGCCGATGTAATTTATTAGACATCTCAAATATGACGTCAAACCGTTATCCCGTCGATGTCAGACCGTCAGCAATGGAACAGGTCGGCAAATATCATTAAATTAATGTCGTGCCGATGTCATTAATCCGACATGAATAAGAGATCTCAAATATGGCGTCGGGCTAATATCGCGCCGATGTTGTAACTGGTATCAAATTAAGAGGTCAGTCAAATATTGAAAATTTGATGTTGGGCTCATATGTTATTAAATATACATAAATATGACAGCTCAAATATGACGTTGGGTCAATGTTGTACCGATGTCGGAATTGGCGATCATTTGCCGGCTTGTTTAATTGCTGCCAACTCTGACATCGGAAGGATATCGGGTTGACGTCATAATTGAGATGTCATATTGGGGTCCTATTGATAACATTGGCCCGACATCAATATCACAACCATGTACCGACCTCTTAAATTGCTACCAGATCCAACATCAGCACAATATCGGATTGACGTGATAGTAGAGATGTCATATTTATGTAGGAGTAAAGACATCAGCCCGACATCAATTTCACAACCATTTACCGACCTCTTCAATTGCTACCAGTTCCAACATCGGCGCGAAATTAGCCCGACATCATTAATGAGATGTCATATTCATGTCGGATTATTGCCATCGGCGCAACATAAATGTTATGACCATTTGCCGAGTTGTTTCATTGCTGCATGTTGTAACATCGGCAAGATATCGCTATTGCGTCATCATTGAGATGTCATATTCATGTCTAATCATTGACGTCGGCACAACATCAATTTAAATACCATTTGCCTAGTTGTTTCATTGCTGCAAGTTCTTATGTTGGCGGGATATTGGCCTGACATCATATTGTAGATATCATATTGGTGTCCCCTTAATAACATTGTCCCGACATTACTTTCACAACCATTTAGCGACCTCTTAAATTGATACCAGTTCCAACATCGGCGCGATATTAGGTCGACGTCATATTGGAGATGTTATATTCATGTCGGATTATTGACATCGGCTCAACATCAACTTAATGACTATTAGCCGACTTGATTCATTGCTGCCCATTCTGACATCGGCAGGATTTCGGTTTGACGTAAAAATTGAGATGTCCTATTCTTGGCTCATTAATAATGTCGACCCGACATCAATTTAACAACCAATTACCGACCTCTTTACTTGCTACCAGTTCTAACATCGGCGAGATATTAGGTCGACGTCATATTGGAGATGTCATACTCATGTCAGATTAACCACATCGCCACAACATCAATTTAATGACCATGTGCCGAGTTGATACATTGCTGCAAGTTCTTACATCGGCCTGACATCATATCCAAGAGGTGAAATTGATGTATAAATAATAACATCTGCCCGATATCAATTTTACAACTATTTACCGACCTCCTAAATTGCTATCAGTTCCAACATCGGCGCGATATTATCTCGACGTCATATTGCACATGTCACATTCATGTCGGGATGTTGACATCGGCTGAACATCGATTTAATGACTATTTGCCGACTTGTTTTATTGCTGCCAATTCTGACATCGGCAAGATATCGGTGTGACGTCATAATTGAAATGTCATATTAAGGTCCAATTAATATCATCGGCGCGATATCAATTTCACATCCATTGACCGACCTCTTAACTTGCGATTTCTCCGACATCGGTATAACATTGCTCTAATGTCATATTTGAGATGTAATATTCCTGTTCGATTATTGACATCGGCCCGACATCAATTGTACAACCCTTTACCGACCTCTTGAACTGCTCGCAGTTTCGACATTGGCGCGATATTTGCGTGACGTGTTATTTGAGACGTCATTTTTATGTCAGCACAATGATATCGGCCCGACATTCAATTGCAACCATTTCGCGAAAAATTCGCATTTCGCGTAAACTCGACATTGGCCAACAACTTTCGACATCGGCCTGACGTCAGGTGGCTAGCTGGGACTACGCTACTGTACGCCATGCCAACGCAAGTCTACGCTACTGTACGGCATGCCTACGCAATAGTACGCTTTCCTCACTACGCCAGTCCGACGAAACATCTACACCCGTTGGCATGGGTTGGCATGCGTTGGCATGCGTTGGCATGGCGTACAGTAACGTAGTGTTGCGTAGACTTGCGTACTTTCTGCGTTCAGTGTCCACGCAGACAGTACGCGAAAACAATTAAACATGTTTAATTTTTTCGAACAAAACGGATGCACAGCGCACAGCAAACGTACGACCAACAGACGACTGTATTCGGTGGTGTCCGTTTCAAGATTTGTGCATGCACAAAACTTTCAAACGGATAGAACATACATCGCCGTACAAGGAACGTATTCACCGAACAAGAAACGGACAAGAAACGAATACAAACGGAGACGAACGGATTGACAATTTTGCTGTTCGTTTGTCATACGTTTTCGCAATCCGGTCAGATATGACCAGGCTGAAAAAATACGTTCGAAGTACGTTTTGTCAGTTTCTTATTCGTTCCACATTCGTTTTGACCGGTTCGTGTAAGTTACGCGTACGGTTGTCCGTTACTCATACGGTGATGTCTGGTAATCGTGCGTTTGTGTACGTTAAACCGTTTTATATCCGTTCTTCGAACAACAATGGAGATTAAGTTCGTCACCGAATGATTTTATTTCGCATGTATTCTATACGTTTAGCATACGTTTACGCAATCCGGTCAGATGTGACCAGGCCATTAAGGGGCATTCAAACCCAGTCACACATATTACACAATTACACCACAAAGCACTGCTAAATCCAGCATGTTTCATTGAAGTCCTGAGCATCGATTGATACCAAATGTGAGGATATTGCATACTTGGTTACTGTGTCACACGTCGTTACAACGTGATACGTCACATACGGATGTGAAATTTGTATGCAGCGCATAATTATGTATAACAGGCAACACAATTCTTAAAATTATAAATATAATTCGAATTTTAGATAACGATTAAGAGGATTATACAATGAAACTAACTATGTAAATTAATAAACGCTAAAACAAATAAGCAACCAAAAACAATGAAATACATAAGAACATGAGTTGTTGAAGTAATAATTTATTTACATGTGGTTGAAAACCATTTCAAAATAATGACACAACATATATCCACAGCATCACATTTCAAGCATATCCCTTGAATGAGATACATGGCAGGAGAACCTGTCTACGACACTGATTTTGCCCAAACATGATATTTGTATAATTTTCCCCAAGTATCGTCGGCTGAGAAAAAAAGGCCGCTTAGTCACTGGCATACACACTTAAAACTAGGCGTGCACTTGGCGTGTACGATCGTCCCCTCAACCCCTTCCGTGCCCGCGTACTCCTGTAAAGGTGCATGTCCCGCATACGTGAACATTTTCTCGTCTGAGCGTGCACAATGTATGGGGTGGAAATGTGCACCCTACGTGTAGTCGTAGTCGGAGCAGATAGGTTTATATTTTTCATATCTTCCTCCTAATTTTGAACAAATTACAATGATAATAGGCACATTATTAAAGGAGGGGTGTAATCCCGGCTTTGATTCAGGTTTATAGCTTTAAATATGTGCCTTTATTGATATACCACACTCTTTTTTTCAAAGAAATCCTTAAGTTGGGAAAAAAAGGTAAATTTCATGCAACTTTTTTGCTTTATTACGCATCGGCGTTCCATGCTCCTAAAAAAAGTCATTTATAGCAGAGCGGAAATGTGTGCACGTGTCACCCGATTCATGACATCACATGCAGACCGCAACGCGGAGGAATGTGCATTGTTTACATGCAGAGCCTATGACTTGCTTGTAATACAAACTCGTTTTTGCTTGTAAATTGAGGTTTTACTGAAAATGCTTAAGAATTGCTAAGAAATGAATTGTAGCAGGATGCAGCTACACATCTGAGTGTATATCGTCCATGATATAAACCTGAACAAATGTTTGCAAATATTGAAACAAATGGAAATAATATCTCTGTGTCAACGTGAGTATTGCACTCAGCGTGTACGTCTATGACCGAGCTAAACTGCGATTGCCTGCAGGTGACGTCACAAAGATGACGTCATTTTTTGTTCGCCCGGGACTCAGTTTTTTTACGGGGGTTCCGAAAGTGAATTTACAAGTTGATTTTTTTTATTTTACCGGGTTTTCCCACGAGGAAAATATGTTTGTATTAGTAATCTTCATGAAAATCTACCTTAGATACAGTAAAACCCAATTTTGAGGCAGTTTTCTTGTCACCATACCTTTAAATGCTAAGATGAATTTGAATGTTGGGTGTTGATATATTTTTGAAATAAATTATATGTGTTGTATTTTGTATAATGCCAGATTGATTATTCCCATATTGTTTCCTTGAACAAAGATTAGACTGATATTATCAGATCAGACTTTATTTTTTTATTAAATTCCGAAATCAAGGCTCATCAAAGAGCACTGATAGACTATGTAATTAGAACAAATAGATTTTGATTGATTGACTGAAACTAACTTTGTATGAAGATAAATTAATTATGCACATGCAACTTGAAAGCCCAATCTGTTTACTTACCTCCTGTATCACACTAAACAATAGGAGTGCAATTGTGCACCCCTAGGGGTGCACGATCTTGTCCCATCTTGCACCCTTAAAAAGCTGCATATGAACACCTCAAGAGTGCCCATGTCTACCTTATAGGGTGCACGGTCTTGACCCATATTTTGCACGCATTAAGGTGCACATGTGCACCCCTGAAAAGATGCATATGAACACCCCAAGAGTGCCCATGAATTATGGCCAAAAAAAAAGAGGCATAAGAGAGATTTCGAGCCCATTACACACTAAAAGATAAGGGGGGGAATTGCGCACCCCTAGGGGTGCACGATCTTGTATTTTGCACACCTTAAGGTGCACATGCACCCCTTAGCAGGGGTGTACATGAGCACCCTTGAAAAGGGGCATTATTATGAACACCCCAAGAGTGCCCATGAATTATGGCAACAAAAACAAAAAAGAGGCATAAGAGAGAATTCGAACCCGTATTATTTAGTTATTATTTGGAATTAAATATTTTATTATATTATACGTTGGTATTTCGGTTATGAGAAAAAGAAGAAAAAACAATATGGCATTGACCTGCCTTGCCCACGTGCACCGGAGGGGCCTAGGCTTATGGCTGAGAAGTCTGCTCGACATACGGAGCCGGACTGGCCAGATGATGCCTTGAAAGCGGGCAAGGAATTGGATTGATTCACTATATTTTATATCTCAATAAATTTTGTTAGTTATTTTATTTATAGAAACAAGTTTAACAATACACATGATATATATTTTAGGAGTAATTAATTTTTAAGTTGAATTAAATAAGTTTAAAGAAGAAAAAAAGAAAGTAAGAAAGAAAGAAAAAAAAAGATTGGCGTAAATATTAAAAATAAATAAAGAACGCCAATAAACCTAAAACAACAACAACAACAACAACAACAATGACATTGCTGAGCGGGTTTTATAGTTCTTCAGTGTATGTGACGACGTACGTGGCATGCATATCCCATGTGTGCGTGGTTTGAATTCCATGGTGTATACAGTTGACAGCATCGCGCATCGAGTATACCGTGCACGTGTGCACGCTTCCTTTAGTTGGACGCCGGTTTGTGTTTGAGAGCAATATTTCAATTTCTACGTTCACTAGGTCATATAAAGGGAATGAAAAATGAAAATCGCTTCACTTTCGTATAACTACATCATATTACAGCCTTTCATTGCCCATGTAAATTGCATCACTATAAACGTAAACGCCATAAGCTAGATCACAGTCGACAATGGGCGGGTTTAAGTACATGACGTCACTCTTGTCATTGATGAATATGCATGAAGTGTTAGGAACGATGTCGCGAATCTGTGGTTCGAATCGTATTTTTGGTTAGATAATTCACTATATTACACATTTTATGTTAATTGATTATACTGAATATGCATTATATGGAAAAAATAATAACCTTATCCGTCTGTAGAGTGTGATTATTTTTTTTTCATCGTCGACAGATTTTTTAGATATTTAGCAAACTAGGGCCCGCTTTGGCGTGTGTCGGTAACCAAGATTTGTTGTTTTTCTAAAAGGAGTATGCCGTTGGGAAAATCTGTTATCGGTATCGCTTCTCGGCCTTTGGGAAATGTTTACTCCAGGGGTGGACATGTGCACCTTTTAGGAACCAAATCTGCTCCTTAATGGGTGCAAGTTTGCACCTCGAAGGGTGGAAATGTGCACTCCAGGGGTGGACATGTGCACCTTTTAGGAACCAAATCTGCTCCTTAGTGGGTGCAAGTTTGCACCTCGAAGGGTGGAAATGTTTTCTCCAGGGGTGGGTGGACATGTGCACCTTTATGGATGCAAGTTTGCACCTCGAAGGGTGGAAATGTTTACTCCAGAGGTGGACATGTTTACTCCAGGGGTGGACATGTGCACATTTTCAAGGGTGCTCATGTACACCCCTGTTAATGGGGTGCACATGTGCACTTTAGGCGTGCAAAATAGGAGACAAGATCGTGCACCCTATAAGGTAAACATGGGCACTCTTGGGGTGTTCATATGCACCTTTTTTCAAATTGCACTCCTATTTCTTAGTGTGTACTGAAGGGTAAACTGGTTTAATGTTTGGGAACCATGTACAAACAAATGTCAAACCTCATTTATGTTTTCATGAATATTCACAAAATAATCAATAGTTACTATTTGCACATTATGAATCATATTTTGAATAGAGAATTATACGACATACGTAATAGTATATAGATAACTCGGTTTACCAAATCATTATATTTGAAGTCCTTTCAAATATGTCCAACGATAAGGTATAATTTTGCGAATTGTAGATGGTTTTCCCCTATATTGCCATTGAAAATATCCCGTTTTTCTCCACAGTCGGTGATGTCTCGGTCAACTTTGAAACACGCGGATGTGGAATCAGTCAGAATCTGTGCGCGGGAGGCGACGATCTGTCAGCCCTCTTGGATGCCCAGGGCAACAGTATCAACAGCCAGTTGGCGGGCACGGGAGTTAGCTACATTAGCGGCGAAGGCAGCGTGTGCTACTGCACCACTGATCAGTGCAACGACGCCAGCGTTGCCGGCAACAGCGGTGAGCGCGTGCGAGCCCCGATCATGTGCTCGCTTATCCTTGCTCTCGCATCCACGGTGTTCGCGCGACTCGCTTAAAGGACGCCAACACTCTCACATTCAATTAATGTGTCTCCCATGAATCACAAGGGAGTAGAATGCATTAAGGGAGTAATATTTGAATTTGTTAAGCTTAATTGATCGAGGAATGAAAGGTACAAATAGCGAGATTTAATTGTTAGACCTAAACTCAGAAAACAAACTACGATTTTGCGTGTTCCTCCTAGAAGGTACTTAAAATCGTAATGTTGAATCATATAACCAAGATTTCTAGTTGTACTTCATCAAATGATTAACCCATAAAATCTCAAACCTTGTTTCGCGTCACCAGCTTCATTATTTTACGCAAATATCTGCATAATTGTGGCACACACAAGTAATACCACAAGATTTGGTGAAAACGGACAAAAATGTGGAAGCGCTGAAAACAAAAGTTAAAACTTTATTGGTTGAGTCATACCTGTTAAAAGGGTAGAACAGTTATGGTTAGGCTGAACTTTAGTAAAGAAAACTGCACAATAAAAGTACAAAATAATAACTCCACCATCCTCGACAGAATTACACACGACTAAGTAAAAACATGTTTCATGCCAAAAGAGCCACTAAAACACCAGAGGCTGCATAAACCAGTTTTCATACAGAATTATGCATGTGATGATTTGTTTAAATAATGATTAAATAAAGAGATCAACAGCAATTTAAAACCTCTTTGAATGTAGTTTGAGAAAGTGTGAGCATGTTCTAAGTATTTTAAAAATCATCGAAAACTTATGGGGCCCAGATTTATTCCGATTGTAACCAAATACACTTATTGATATCTTAGCCGTTTCAGATTCGATGTTGATCAAATGAAGTTGATTATGTCATTACAATTGTACGCTCTTTTAAATTTGACACTCAGTTTCTGTATTATCTTACAATAGCATATTTCGTGCAGCGCCCTCTATACCAAAACTGAGCTACCCCTTTAATGTATTAGTATGTTTCATATTAAATTTTCAGGGTCCTGTCGGTAGAATAAAAAGTAAGTTCGTTGATTTGTATTGACTTAGATTTGGGATGTTATGAGCTAGTGATTGAAGTGTTTACAACTAAGCGTAACAATGGTATTAAGAAGTTTCTACTCGTACAATTATCTAATTTCAAACTTTAGTATACTAGAGCTACTTTGCAGTTGGTATATATATTGGTAACTCAAAGGAAATCGATCTAAAAGTTTACAACTAAGCGTAACAATGGTATTAAGAAGTTTCTACTCCTACAATTATCTAATTTCAAACTTTAGTATACTAGAGCTACTTTGCAGTTGATATATATATTTGTAACTCAAAGGAAATTAATCTAAAGTTTACATCTAAGCGTAACAATGGTATTAAGAAGTTTCTACTCGTACAATTATCTCAATTCAAACTTTAGTATAGGAGAGCTACTTTGCAGTTGGTATATATATTGGTAATTCATAGGAAATCATCTAAAAGTTGACCTTTAAAAAAAGGTATCTTGTGTTTCATATCATTGCTTTAAGAGTTGTTGGAGTAATGCGCATTACATACTATTGTATTGACCATGCGTGTGTTTTACTGCGTCTCGGAACGTACACTTATTTGTTTCACTAACGATTTAAATCCCTCGGAGTACGCGTCTTTTAGTTTTTGATGTTCCATATTCGGTGTATTCAGTAATTCAGTAAGTCTGTTTAATATCAACGAAAACTATAATCGAAAGGCGTTCCAGAACGCTTTCGAATTCATTTCAATTATTTCCATAATCACAAAAACATTTTTACAATTATTAAAGCCCATGTCAATCTCATGTTTGCAATAACCAAACAACAATGTACAATATAAGTGCGAAAGGTCAAATTTGTTTGGGTACAATTTGTCATAATTAATTGATCACTTGCAGTTATCTTGTAGGTAATAAGTAAGATATACAATGTACATCCAGATACCTCACACAAAACTGCACTCGCAGTACATGCAAACATGGAAAACAACAATATATCAATATCGCAGCACAAATAACAGACAGCAACATCAACAGTCATCATTAAAAAGAAACACGTATCAATAAATGTTTAGTTTCCAGTATGTATAGAAAAATCACTTGTAAATGTAATCTCTGAGTTTTGTTATATTTCATGTGTAAGTAAATTTTTAGTACATTAAGCTGAAATGTTGTTTTGCATGGTCAACGGATTTTGTATGTTTGTATAAATAAGAGCTCTCACAAAAGTTTTAATGAGTAATTCGCTGTGTGTTTTGTTCTCTACTGTTGATCTGCAGACAAAATAAACATAAAGAAATGAGTACGAGGAATGATTAGAATACATTTACATAGAGTCCCTTTATAGTAAGAGTTGCGACATCTATTGTTCACAAAATGGATACAAAATGGCGAAAGGAATTTAAACCACTGAATGCTCAAAGAGGTTTAGTCATAGTTTAGCGCATTGTTAAACTCAGCATTCCTGCATGCAGTCACTTAAACCAGTTATCGCCATTTAGTTTCTATTTGTGTACACTAGTTGTCGTAACTCTCATATAAAGAGACTCTACATTTACAGAAAGAGAAACGCCCTCACACAAGCACGCACACACAAACACATACACATACATGTACGAATACTGACCGTACACTTCATTGTTACACAATTTATTTTGAAATGAAAATCACTAAAAAATTGTTGTATTTATTCCAGTACAAATCCTCCAAAAGCGTGGTTACTCGCACCTTCCTTACACAAGTTGACAATTATATCCTTGTCTGCCTTGTATCATTGTTTCCGTATTGTTAGCTTATGAGCATTACGAGCATTATATGTGAAATATCCATATACAAGGATACATGTGGCTCGATAGAAAACGATGATTCCTGTAATACATTTTTGGGGATTACAAACTATAGTTGGGAACCAATTAAATTTGGTCAAATTTCAACAAAAATCACTTGTATCTTGCCCACTTCTCTTGTGCGTCGTTGTTTGGATTATAGTACAACAAAAATGGGTTTCGATTTTCTAAATGTCTCTAAAATCATTAATTTTACATTGAATTTAATGGCGTCTAAACACGGTTTTCAACCGTAGTCAAGAATATCTGAATTCGGATACTTAAAGGGATACTTTAGTTCTGGTAAAGAGAGTACAGTTTTGGTCAAACTGTATTTTAGTATCCAAAACATGCACCATTACACTACAAACTAATAGTTATAACTCTACCATGCTTGAAAGGAATTCAAAATTACAAACGACTTAAGTAAAGAGATTTTTATCATTCAAACAGAGCCGTTCAAACTCAAAATGGCGCTCTTTAAAAATCCATTGGATTTAACCTTAACAAAAATATTGTGCATGAGAAGTTTTGTAAAAATAGTGATTAGAAATAATCAACTATAAAAAAAAAACTTCTTTTGAACATTTTTGAAAAGAAGATGCTTTTCTTTTTAATAATTTTTAACAGTTGGTTCAAAATCATGTGATATTGTGGGGCCCCACATTTATTACGAATGGGTGCGTTTATAGATATTTTAGCCGTTTCTGAACCGATTTGGATCAAAGAAAGATTATTATGTCATTAAAATATTATGCTCTTTCAAATTGTATTATTTTCATTATCTCACAAAAAAGTGTAGCGCCCTCTCTTACCAAAACTCAACCATCCCTTTAATCTCCAATAGCACCAGAATGCTGATACTTCATGCGAAAAGTCGGTCTTGTTGATTTGATAAATTTATTTCTGGACATAATGTTTGCCCCTTTGCAACGTTTGATTTATTATATGAATGTAGTATTCCAACGTTGTGTGCTAACAGTGCGAGAAAATAGCCAAAGAAAAAAACAATCTATATAAAAATGACAATAATAATAATAGACATTTATATAGCGCAAATTGCAAAGAGCCTCTAAGCGCTTAATAAATATTAACTTGGTATTTCACACCACTGTTACGTGACACTTCGTTGCCATTGCCCGGCTTTTGGTTCCTGCCCCCACACATAGTTGGTGTAATATTATGGGATACATTGCCATCCTAAAGTTGACCTTTACAGGGATCAAGTGTTTTAAATTTTTTCATTAATTATACTATACCTGCTCGCCAATTATTGTTGTTCTTACACATGCTGTACGAAATTAAGTTTTCATCCATCGAATATGTATGCAAAACCGTGGAGTGGTGTGGCAAGATCGGTAGAGCGCGTGCTTTCTGATCGTGAGATCCCGAGTTCGAACCCTGCCCACTGCCTTCGTCGTTCAGCAAGGCATTTAATTCACGTTGCTGCTCTCTACCCAGGTGTATAAATTGGTACCTGGTCCGGTGAAAATTAGCTTGGTGCACCCTATAGGGGTTGTCCGCTAGTATGCTCCCCGGGGAGTTGAAAATGTGTACAATATCATTGAGCGGGTCTGAACTGTACCGAATGACCAGGGATAATAATAAGCGCTTTGAGCACCTTATATAAGGTGGATATTGCGCAATATAAATATCCTATATTATTATTATTAAAACCGTGCCTTTGTTGTTGCATAACTTCCCTTCCATAAATAGACATGATTTAATTGAAACTAAAGCAGAGGCTCTAGCAGCATTGTACAAATTTGCGAGAAATATCACTTTCATTTTCGCTCTATACAGGTGTGGCCATTAATTTACTTAATTAGTATAATTTAGCTTTTACAGATCAACAGTAGCAGATCAAACTAAAGTAATTCACATGTTCAGGAATCCATTATCAGCTGTTGTATGTCGCAACATCTTTAACATAAGCTACGACAGTTTCCTTTATTAAGACAGATATGAAATTATATTCGTATTCCGGTTGAAGTGGATATTCCCCATTTTTAGTGAAATTTGTAACTGACTCCCAAGAAATGTGCTTGACTCTCTTTTAAAAAGTTAAGGGATAGTTGAGTTCTGGTAAGGAGAGTACAGTTTTGATGAAACTGAATTTTAGTAACCAAAACATACATCATTAAAATACAAACTAATAGTTATAGTTAGGCGGTTAAGGGTAAGAATTGTGCACTTTTTGAAAAAAAATGAAAGTCCTACCATATAATATCCAGGATATGAGAATTATTTTCCCCCGTGGAAGTTCGCTGAATTTGACCTCAAGTGACCTTTCAGGGGTCATTACATTTTCCTTCCCATTGAGCCATTTTGGGGGGTTCTTTTTCGTGCTTCTGCTATATTTTGTTGTGAATATGATTATTGCAAGTATACTGGGATCCGTGGTGAGACAGTGGACTTGTTAGATGTCAGGGTCATGGGGTCAAAGGTCATATAGCTCATTATCTATATAAGTCTTATAGATGGTCCTATTTTCCATGTATTATGCCTAGAGACATTCATTAGTCTATTTTTTGTTAGTTATTCATGTTCTAAATGTTTTTTATAGAAAATGTTGCCACACTGGCAACTCAGGGGAATATTTCTTAAGTTAATAAGCATTATTAATATAATACGCTAATTTGCATAATTCCGAATAGGTTCAGAGGTCAGTATCTATCTAGGAATAATATAACAGTAATTTACAAAACCAATCTAGGGAATTTTGGGACAATCAATCCAGATCCAATCCTCATACATGGGGCAACACCCTGAATCATAGATGACTGCCCCTAATTTGCATATTTATGAATATTATTGATTTTTAGTGGCTAGAGCCTCTAATGAGCAAACATTACAAGTTATTATTTTTCAATCAGATTCTAAATATGAATTAAACATATTTGAAGGTTAGTTGCCACCTTGGTAACCTCTGACAATGCACATAATTACCAGAATTATGTAATTTACCTAATTTGCATATTCTCAGATATTTAGTAAATTGGGGACCCGGGAAGTAAAAATTACAAGTAAAACAACTTTTCAAAGGTTATGGGAGACAACAAATCTATTTCTGATACTCTAATCGGCGTATCACCATGGCAACCTTAAAAAATTAAAGATGACTGCTCCCTAATTTACAAATGTTATGATACAGAAGTTCATTATTCTGGCTATGGTAGATCGAGGTGATTACTTTTTGACTTTCAAAATGTTGAAATTAGCAAATAGAATACTGGAATCACAATTAAATTGGTTTCTTACAATGAAATAGTGTATACTTATATGAAACAAATGCATTTATATGGGCAACAATCATTTTCTTCTTTGAAAAGCCAAAGGCGGGCATCTTGGATATCGTGCGTTGCCATGGTGATACGCCGATTTGAGTATCAGAAATGGATTTGTTGCCCCCCAAAACCTTGGAAAAGTGGTGTTACTCGTCATTTTAGCCGTCTGGGTTTACAATATACACAAATCTACATGATTTAGGATGATATGCAAATTACGTAAAAAACCTAATAAAGCTCATTATATCCATTGTTACAGGTTACCAAGGTGGCAACTAACCTGAAAT